>JAUTXW010004395.1:0-77269 GCA_030620095.1 Kuschelorhynchus macadamiae
CAACGGGTCGATGACGTCATCTCTCCTTAGTTGTCAGACAAGCTTTTATTTTAGAAACCCTACACACGTTGTTCCGAAATTATGAACTCACCCGGAACGCATGCAATAAATATCGGAAACCATATAATTTTAAAAACTTTCTGTTACAATCCCACCTTAAAGGTTTTGCTACTGAAATTAACAATAATGGAAATTTTAACTATGCCATACATAAAAATGGTTTTTAGTTTTTTACTCGAAATCCTTACACCGCACGAAAAAAAAACAAGGGATCAAATTTGCTCCAAACTGAGTGGGGATTTTAGGAATGATTTTTGTTTTCAGAAAAAGCAGTAGAGTACCATTTTTTCTTCAAGAATATTCAATAAAAAATCCCGTACGGACGCCACTGACGAAAAATTAAAAAATATTTCAAATCAAAAAATGCCTTTTGTTACTCCAAGGCTGTTTACCAAATTTAATAACAATATCTAAAGTACTAAATAAGTTATGACTAAAAAACAATTTTTTTCTTAAAACTTTAACACCCTGTATTTCGAAAACGAAGCATTTGCCGATATATGTTTATATAGAAAATTAGGACTTATTTTGAATGCAGAATGCGCTGTTAAAGTTTGGACACTGCAATTCGGGACACCCTGTATGATGTAAGATAAATGTTCATTTGCTGTTAGATTATAACCCACTACGCCCTTGGTCGTTTTATCGCCAGTATAGTTATTTACATCTTAGGAAACATACAGTTAAGAATGTGAATGTTTCTTAAAAACTCTACAAATGCCATACGTTTTTTTAGGGAGTAGTAAAAAATCGCTTCCGACAAAAAAAGATTACATTATGTATATTGCGACATATGTCGTACAGGAGGCACAATACAATACAATATCTTTACATTGAACGCAGCAAATTTCAGGATATATCCTCAGCAATTTGCTGTTTACGATGCCACTTTACCAATGTGCTCTTCTGGCGTTCCGGGGTTATTTTAGAATATTTGGGGACCTGTTTCCACAAAATGAGAAGTATTTTACGGAAGCGAAAGATTTATTTGACTTCAGACAGGTAAGAAGTTTGGAAATATTTCGTAACATTTATGTTGAGTTAAGTAGCTATTAAGGAACACATTTCTGGTAATAATTGTAGTAAATATTAACTGAAAGATTAATATTCACTGTCAGCTCTATAGTAAAGCAAGCTTTGACGTAATCCAGGGAATATAAAAAACTTTTCTTTAATAAAGATACTTACTCTTAGACACATTTCCTTCGTTTGCATTGGTAAATAACGAGGATATATACCACCTGAAGAAATTATATATTTTTGCTATTTTACATATATCTTTTCCGGTCAAGAACTTTTGATAAAGACGTGTAAAAGCGCATTTTTATGGATTTAGTGCATAGTTATGGGTATTTTTGGCTATGTATATCTATATATTTATGTTATTCACGCAACCCGTTGATTAAAAGTTTTTGATGATGCCATTTAGATAAAAATTTCAAATTTTGGGATTAAGGTAAGGTCAAGGGGTACTTCTTTTTTGAAATATTTTCAACTTCCTGTCTCTTCCGGTTTAACCGGAAGTTGGTATCAACTTGCTTATATTAAATGGAACACCCTGTATTTTATGATATTTTTGGATTATACGGAGAATTTTAATGCTATTTTACGTAGCATGTCCTATACCTAGGTTCAATCGTTCTTAAGATACTTGACCTTGAACCAAAAATGAGCCTTCGGGGTACCAAATTTTTAAATCTCATATTTTTGTACGTTTTGAAGATATAATCTTCATATTTTGCAGACGATCGATAAATAATCTTAGGTTTCTATTTTTTTTATTGAATTTGTCTATTTTTATACAGGGTGTCCTAAATTCAGCGGCAAACATTCACATTTTTAAAGCCGCTAAAGTCCGTTTTTTTAAATGGGACACCCTATAACTTTATGCACTATCAAATGTAAAATTTAATTTTCTATCGAACTGTATTAAGGTTCCCTATACCTATTCGTAACCATTTTCGAAATAATCAGGTTTTTATTAAGTTTTTATCATATGTATTTGCTAAATGCTTACACCTTCCCGTAGTAAGCCATAGAAAAACAATTGTTGTGCTTTTCTATTCAACATGACAGCTGATTTGAAACTTTTAAATTAAAAAAAATAACACTCAAAACAACAACAAAAACATCCTCATTTATCGCCAATGAACAAGAGAAAATTGAAGAGGATTGAAACGAAATTTTTTCGTTTCGGAAAAGTTAAAGTTATAAAAAATGTAATAAATTGTTTACATTATTTTTAACCATATATAGACTGTTCTAAACTTGTTTTAGTGAACTTAAAAATTATAGGAATCTAACAATCAACAATAAATAAATAAAATAATAAAATTGAATTATAACAAATGTTTTATATGCTGTCCGTTCATTTGAAAACACATTTCAATTCTTCTTTGTACAGTTGCTGTGGCCCGTTGAATTTGTCCGTTTTCCAAAAGTCTAGGGGTGTTAAATCAGGCGATCGCGGGGGCCATCTCCAAGGGCCACTGGGATCAATCCAGCGATCTTCAAAAATTCGAGATAATTGGAGATAAACTGCAGCCGAATTATGTGCTGGTGCCCCATCTAATTGATACCAATAATTTTGCATCTCACCTATAGGAATTTCTTCTATAAATTCAGAAACCGTCCCTCGTAGAATTTCCAAATACTTATCACTGTTTAAATTGTCTTCATAAATACAGTACCGCACCTGATCATTTAATACTATACCGAAAACATTGAAGCTAAACCTCTCTTGATCTTCTATTTGTTATCCCTTCTCTAGAAAATTTCGCTTCATCGGTCCAAAATATTTTTGAAAGGAATTGAGGGTCCTCTTGAATTTTGAAAAACATGAATTCGCAAAATTCTACTCGTCGGACGTCATCACCAGGTCTCAAGGCTTGCACGTTTTGGAAAGAATAAGGGTGCATATGATGTTCGCTCAAGATTCTTTGGAGAGATGAAGAAGAAATTCCCAAATCGTTTTCTGCAGACGATATAGAACTTTGCGGGTTTGCGTGGAAATAAGCTAATGTGTTTATTACGTTATCCTCGGCATTTGTCACTGGTTTCGGAACATTTTTTTGTAATTTTAACCTTGCCAGAACGCAAAAAGTTCGTTTCAATCCTCTTGAATTTTGACTTGTTTATTGGCGGCAAATCAGGGTGGCGTTCATTAAACACACGACATGTTTTTTAACTTTAATTTTATAACATTCTCCATGAATATAAAATAGATTGAGAATATCAGCGTTTGAGTATTCTTCCATTTCGATTTAGAAGATTTAGTTTATCACTGACAGCTTTCGATAAATAACGCATACTAATCATCAGTCATATTGGATCTCAATTGTTTTTCCATGGCTCACCATTGGAACATGTAAACATTTAAGCAAATACATACGATATTTTTATAAAACCCAATTATTTCTAAAATGGTTACGAATAGGTATAGGGAACCTTAATACAGTTCGATAGAAAATGAAATTCTACATTTGATAGTGCATAAAGTTATAGGGTGTCCGATTTAAAAAAACGGACTTTAGCGGCTTTGAAAATATGAATGTTTGCCGCTCAATTTAGGACACCCTGTAAAAAAATAGACAAATTAAATAAAAAAAAATAATATAGGATTATTTACCGATCGTCTGCAAAATATGAAGATTATATCTTCAAAACTTACAAAAATATGAGATTTTAAAATTTGGTACCCCGAAGGCTCATTTTCGGTTCAAGGTCAAATATCTTAAGAACGCTTGAACCTAGGTATAGGACATGCTACATAAAATAGCACTAAAATTCTTCGTAGAATCCCAAAATATCATAAAATACAGGGTGTTCCATTTAAAAATAGGCAAGTTGACACCAACTTCCGGTTAAATCGGAAGTGACAGGAAGTTGGAAATATTTCAAAAAAGAAGTACCCCCTGACCTTACCTTAGTCCCAAAATTTGAAATTTGTATCTATATGGCATCATCAAAAACTTTTAATGAACGGGTTGCGTGCATGACCCTGTATATATATATATATATATATATATATATATATATATATATATATATATATATATATATATATATATATATATATATATATATATATATATATATATATATATATATATATATATATATATTATTTGTTTTTTTTTATTATATTTACATTGTTGACACTATTGGTGGATACGGGTTGTTTTAAAAGTATTTGTGTGAGTGTGACAGTATACAGTATGTATTTATGATTAATGGAAATTTACAATAATTGAATTAAATTAGTCTGTGATATATTTGGCTGAGATTGTCAATGTCTTTTTGATCGTTTACTGTATGTTTTTCTTTTTTTATCTCGACCATTTCTTTGAATGTTAGTTTATGGTAATGTTGTTCTTTTGATAAGACCGTTATACCCGAAAAATCAAATTCATGTTCCATATCTCTTTCGTGTTTATGTAGTGCTGTGGAAGCATTTTATGTATACTTATGCCCATTTAGTCCATTTGATAGGTATTGTATGGTCACGCCTATATATTTTTTGGGGCAGTTTAGGCAGGGAATGCTGTAAACTACGTTTGATTGTTGTTTGACTTTTTAGTGGTGTAAGATTTAAGGATATTGTTGGATTTGTGGCATACGGTTATGTCGTGTTTACCGAGAATGTGTTTAATCTTTTCAGAAAGGCCTTCGGTGTATGGCAAAGATATGTATGTAGTGGTTTTATTGTTGTCGCGATTATTTACAATACGTTTTGTGCCATTATATAATTTATGGGTTCTTCGTTTTATAATTCGTTCGGTGGCTTTTAATGGGAAATGATAGTTTTTAACTTTATTTAAAATGTCAACTCAGTATATTTCGTCTCGAAATAAGGCGTCCTGGAAAAACTCAGAGAGCGCGGCAATGGATGCGTTGTTTGTATGGCAGGTTGCCCCATCTTGTTGAAACCAAGACTGTAGGTTGTAATCTGGCCGCTGACGAAGTTCTGATTCAAAGAACTGCCGTATCATAGCGATATAACGCTCTGAATTCACCGTTACGGCCCCGCCTCTTGCATCCTCAAAGAAGTACGGTCCGACGATGCTTTGAGACGATAGTGCGACCCATATCGTGACTTTAGGGGAATGCAATACACGTTGGTGAATATTTTGCGGATTTTCTGATCCCGAAAACCGGCAATTATGTTTATTGACGTGTCCATTTAAGTAGAAATGGGCCCATCGCTAAAGAACATGTGGTCGAACAGCTGGCTTGTAATAATACACAACGGTGGCACTATGTAGTCGTAAGAAATCTTCCTGCAGGGTTTACGCCTAACAACATAGTTCACTACGTTAAGGAGAAGCTTGGGACTACAGAGTTTATTCGCTGCTACCACCTAATCAATCATATCTCAAATATTGATTTTAAAATTGGAACTCAGTCAAAAAAGTCAGCTGAAAAGCTTTTAGACAGCAATCTATGGCCCCATGGCGTAGTAATAAAACGGTCAGCTGTATCCGAACTTTCAGAAAAATCTACACCGAACCTCCCACCTCCCTCCACACCGAAAAAACTGCCCACCAACTCGAGCTCCGTCAGTTCACTGGTGTCTCCTCTCCAATTTCTCAAAAGGGCACTATAATATCTTCTGACAAAGAGGCCATTGCTACCTGCAAAGCAAATGCCTTGTTGAGCGACAACTGCTACAGTCTTTTCAAGAAAGCTTCTATTGACCAAGAACCGATTTTTGATCCAATGTCTCCCCCAACAGTGAAGCTTACGCGAACCGAAAAAAGTTCTGATAACCGTTTCCTCATGTCTAGACTAAGAGAACCAGCCATTTTAAAGGCCTTCAAGTTATATCTCGCCTTCCTGCACGACCAACCTGCGCCAATTCACTTTGAAGGGTTTACAAATACAAGCACCAGGCTGTTTTTGGCTTCTGAAGGTATTCCTATAGATTATAGAACCCTACATAAGATATATTTCGATTTTCATGCTGCTTACGGATTTAACGCAGCAGAAGTAGAAGAGGATCTTGCAGCATATGGATCCTATATATCTTCGGAGAGAACGATCCATCTTCAGAGGACCAGAGAATGCCATAAAAACTATTTTACCAGCAATTCTCCCAAAAAAAATTTTTAGAAAACACGACGTGTCCTGAGGAACTAGATTCCTCAAAACTTCCTGTTGTTACTAGTCTTAATATGGTTCTAATTAATATTGCTTCTCTAAGAAATAAAACTGACGATTTGTACCTATTTCTGGAAGAATTGGAGTTCCCCCAACTTGTTGCAATTACTGAGCACTGGCTGAATCTAAACGAACCCTTTTATATTGAGAGATATACCACAATAGCTAGATATGACAGAAAAAACTCAGCTCATGGGGGAACACTGATTCTATCCCTAAATGGAGATTTCATGTCGGTATCTAAATATGATCATTTGTTAGCGGATAGCTCTTTTGAATTCTCTATGGTATATAATCAAAACCTTGATCTTTATGTAATTTGTATTTATAGATCACCAAACTCTGATGTACAGTTGGTTCGGAAAAAAATGAATACGGCAAAAAAGCACTTAAATAAGTTTGGGCAGTGTTCTTCAATTATGTCACATCAGGTTAGGATAATGAGTCATATTTACGACTATTTGTTGTCAAGATTTTTTGACAACTTGTCATGTAAAAATCTAAAGATTTTTAAAAAATGCCTCCTCATACTTCTGTTGAACTAAAGGCGCGAATAATTTCCAAGTTGGAAGATGGTTGGTCCCTCACAGTAGTTGCCCAACATTTTAATATTGGTAGAGCAACCGTATATAGAATTAGTAGAAGGTGGAGGGATGAACAGTCTTTAAAAAGCACTGCAGATCAAGATCGAGCTCTTTTAGGAGCTTTAGAAGAGAATCCATTCCGTACTGCAAAGGAAGCCCGAATCCTATCTGGATTTCCTGGCCGAAAAACCACAACGTGGCAAAGACTGCAAGATTCTGCTTTAAACTGCAGAGTGGCGGCGAACGAAACGGAGCTGACCGTAGAACAAAGACAAGCTCGTCTTCTGTTCGCCTTAAATCACGTGAACCGCGGCCAAAATTTTTGGGACCGTGTAATTTTTAGTGACGAAAAGATTTTTCAATCTTGCAAACAGGGCAAAATTAATGTGTACAGGCCAAATAACTCAAGATTTGACCCAAACTACGTGAACCATTTTCGAGCTGCGGGTCATTTTAGCGTTAGCGTCTGGGGGTGGATTTCATCAAGAGGGATGGGTGTGGCATGGCGAATTAACGGAAGATTTGTAGGCCAAACATATGTGGATATACTGGAAAATGTGATGCGGCCCAGTGTGCTATTTTTATATCCCGAAGATAATTTCATTTATCAGCATGATAATTGTCCTGTGCACACGTCAAACATTGCCACGCAATGGTTTAGGGCCAACAATATTGAAGTGCTACAATGGCCAAGTTATAGCCCAGATGCTAACCCAATAGAGAATGTGTGGGGGGTCATAACAAGACGGCTATATCAAAGAGATTTTATGCCAAGAGATGCTGAAGAGTTGTGGAATTCTATCCAAGAAGTTTGGGAAGAATTGTCTGTAAGAGAGGACTTTTTGCCAGGTTTCATGCAGATGGATAGAAGACTGCAAGCAATCATAGATGCTGATGGATACATGACCAAATATTAATTTAAGTAATTTAATTTGTTTCCCTTATTTGTATTGTTAACTTAAATAAATGAATCTAAAAAAACTATACCTATTTCCGTAAGAAGCTACATATCGTAATAAGTTATTATGCATGAATGATTACAAATTCATAATGTTTACATCCATATCATACATCCATGTTGACATTCACCATAACCATTAAATATTTGACAAGATATACACTGCTCATTTTCGTAAAAAAATAAAAACCGCTCTAAAAATCGTATTCATTTTTTTCCGAACCAACTGTACAATCATTTTTTAATAGCCTGGTAAGTTTGCTAGACTGTCTACCGATTAAAGGTAAAAAAATTCTATGCGGGGACTTTAATATTGACTATGCTACTATTTGTGCCATCCAAAAATATCTAATTTCTATATTCGACTCTGTCGGTCTTTCAATGCATGTATCCTCGCCAACTAGAATTTCAAAAAACTCTTCTTCTATCATCGATTACATGGCGTCTGATTTTTCTCCATCAGAGGTGCATTCACAGGTCTATAACTCAGCTCTTTCCGATCACGAGACGGTAATTTCCAGGTTTAGTTTACCTATTGGGCCCTTACCAAGATCTCGCCATCGGGGCAGAATTTTCTCGGCCGCAAATTTCTCAGTATTTCATAATATTTGCTTTAACACCGATTGGAATTTTGAATCTGATAATGTCAACAGAAACTTCAGAACTTTTTTAAATAAAACTTTAAGTGCTTTTAACAAGGCCTTCCCGCTTAAGAATATCAAACCTAAGCGGCATAAACCGTGGACCACGAAAGGAATACGAATTTCTGCTAAAAATATGCGCTCGCTCTCATATATAAAAAAATTTACCGACTGCTTTCTTATTCTCGACTATATCTCTAACTATAGGAGGATCTACACTACTCTTATTAAGTCAGCAAAAAAATTACACTACCGAAAACGTCTAACAAACTCAAATAACGTTTCAAAAGAAACCTGGTCCATCATCAATAACCTCAGAAACAAATCAAACCCTGTGACTCAGATCTTGCCAGGGGCTAATGATCTAAATGAATATTTTATTAACGTAAGCAAAAATGTTACCTCTAGTATCTCGCCAAGTTTGGACCCTCTTTCGTTTCTCCCTCCTTCAAAAAATTTAGCTGATAGCTTTTTCTTAAGTCCCGTTAGCAACACTGAACTATTGAAGGTAATAAATAATATCAAAAGTAAATCTTCGTGTAGCACTGATGGCCTATCAATTAGAATATTCCTGAACTTGCCACTCCCAGTCATAGAGGCCCTTACAACATTAATAAATGAGTCCTTTATAAAAGATGTATTCCCTGATTGCCTTAAAACAGCTATAATTATTCCACTTCATAAAGGCGGCGAAAAAACTAACTCTTGCAATTATCGCCCAATTGCACTACTACCAGTGCTATCAAAAATCATCAAAAGGCTACTGAAGAATCGTCTTATGCCATTTCTCCTGAAACATCAGATAATATCCCCGGAGCAGTTCGGATTTCTACCCAACAAGTGCACCAGCGACGCCATGTTCACGTTGCTTAGAGGCGTCTACTTATCTCTCAATAACAACCACCCAACTGCCTCAGTTTTTTGGACTATTCGAAAGCCTTTGATTGTGTTAGTCATGAAATTCTGATAAACAAACTAAATTTTTATGGAATTCGTGGTACTTCTTTAAAATGGTTCAAATCTTATCTTGGGAAAAGGCAACAACTTATAAGGGCTAATGGTTCCGATTCTGATTGTAAGTTGATTACAAGTGGAGTCCCTCAAGGTTCAGTCTTGGGACCTATTATTTTTTTGATATACATTAATGATATCACGAACCTTAAAATTAATGGAAGAATTTCCCTTTTTGCTGACGACACAAGCATAACTTGGAGTGATTTTGATACAACGTCTTTACACTCTAGTATCTCCAAAGACTTGGTTATAATTAAGGCTTGGTCCGATTCCAATATGCTTTGTTTTAATGTCGATAAAACGGTGGCGTTATCTTATAAGGGAACTTTACAACCACTTCAGGTACATAACAGCAATATTGAATACGTAGAGTCGGTTAAATTCCTGGGGTTAAATATAAATAACAACCTAAAATGGTATAATCATATTGACACCTTAACTAAAAAACTTTCTACCGCCTGCTTCGCCATTCGATCAGTTTCAAAAGAACTAGACGTTCCTTCTGCCAGACTTACTTATTTCTCTTTATTTGAATCCCACCTCCGCTATGGCCTTCCCTTTTGGGGCTGCTGTACCACCGAGCAATTTCGTAGTATTTTTATGCTTCAAAAGAGAGCCATTCGTTATTTGTTTGGTCTAAATAATAGAGCTCACTGCCAATACTATTTCAAAAAACATGAAATATTAACACTTCCTGCATTATTTATTTTGGAAACGGTATGTTTGCTGAGAAAACATATAAACACCCTCCCAGAAAGGCCACAACATGTATACCCTACCAGAAACTCTAGGCATGATATATATCTTCCCATTCCTTCCTCAGAATTAATAAAAAAATCAATTATTTACAACGCCATAAAACTTTACAACAATCTGCCAGTATATTTAAAATCTATCCCTATGCTTGCACAATTTCGAAAAAACACCAAAGCATACCTTATTGAGAGACCATTTTGCAGCGTTAATGATTTTTACAGCGAGTAAGTCTCTTTAAATTGTCACTAAATTCGCTTGTTTACTTATATCTTTTGTGAGTCATGTCCTAACTCGTAGCATAGAATTTTGAAAATCATCATATAGAGAAAAGAACTGTCGAACATTCACTTAAAACTTAATTATTTTTGTTAGGTATTGGATTAAAAACAAAATTTAATTCTTTTTTGTGTTTTCTACACTAGTTCATTATACCTTCTGTTTAACATCACAATTATTTGTATAAGTATAATAACATAGAGTTTAAGGTCGCATAGTTGCAATTTTGATTTCAATGTCATCGAAATTATTCACCTGGTACATGTGTGTTTGTTTACTTTTATAAGGTTATTAGGATTCGTTAACTGTTTTGCGGCAATGTTATGTTATATTCTAACGTGTGTTTTACGATTTGGTAAATTGATAATTTACATTTTTAAAAAGCATTGACCTATCGAAATTCTTTTCGATTAATGTTTTGATATGTCTTATTTTAGGTATATTTTGCTTTGTCCATAAAATTGTAAAATTTTTCTGCGGCAATAAAGCATACTTTTGTTTGTTTGTTTGAAGTTGGCGAACCTCTCAAACATTACATTAACAAAGTTGAGAGTTGCACTAGTTGAATCTTATATGCTTTAAAATGTAAATCATTCCGAAGAATTCTGTGCACAGTCGATCGGTGAAGTTGTAACTGAGATGCTCTTTACGGACACTGGTTTGTGGAGTTTGTTGTACAGACTGACGAACACTCTCGACGTTTTCAGCGTTTCTAGCTGTACGAGGACGACCCGTGTGTGAAATTACCGTTGTGTTTCCAGAAGTTTCGAACGGCCTTAGCCAATACAAAATGGTAGCAGGACTTGGTGCTTGTTGAATATCGTATAAACCATAATTATGTCGATATAGGCGGCGCGCGGCGACTAACGAATTACCGTTTTGAGAATACACTCGCACACAAAACGCACGTTGATTTCCCGTGAAGTTCGGCATGGCAACACCACTTCCGTCTGCTCAGTGGCGTGCAGTACGCTAACAAAATATATCAAACGTTTTGAGACACCCTGTATAATAAATTGTTCATGTCTTGCATTTTTTAAAATGTCGATAGTTTATTTAATAAAATTTACCTTTTTACACCCGTTAAAAAAAATTTTAATTATATTTTTAGAGAATTACTGCATTCTCTTACATTAACCTTATATAAAGGAAGATTTGCTTATGTAAAAAAAATCAGAAAACAAATTCGTCGTGTTTTATCGCAGCCTCTTTAGAATAAAAAATATTTTCGTTTCCTGCGGACTGCTTCATTTCCCTAGGCTATCTTATGTAATAAAAAAACAATGTATTTATATTCTATTTTAAGACATATATTTTTTCGTTTTCAGAGAGCTGTTTCATCCTGTTCCTGTTTTTTTCAGTTTTTTTAATAATAGAATATTTCTATATAATATTCTAATAATGCAATATATTGGTAAGTAAGCACAGCAACAGCAGCATTAAATTAAATAAAAAGTTTTTCGGTATGAATATTTTATCTGTAGATTTGTAATAATTTTAATACAAACGGGAATTTAAATAGCAGCAAAGCCTCAATAAACCTGGAATAAACTCATTAACTATTAAAATAAATTAAAAAAGGCCCTAGTGGGGTCCTTTCGGATCGTGAGTTCATTTTAGTTTGTTTTCTTTTTCGTACAGAATACTTGAGTACAGAAAAAATCTCCCCCACAGGAGGCCAACCAATTTTACTTTTACAACATCTAGGAAAGGTAAACGTTGTGAGCTCCTAGTATAATATAAAATTATCAAGACTATACAATTTGGATGCCCACAACGAAAAAAAAATTAAATGTCACATTATTTTCAGGCCCATAACCATAAAAGATTTTATTTCATTCTATTCCGTGATATTTATGGTCAAAAATAAATTAAAACCGAATTTCATTCGGAAAATAAAATAAGATTTTTTTTCATTGTCGGACATTAAAAATCGTATTAAACCTCGGGAGTCTGAAGTCATAAATGTTTTTCGGAAAAAACGTGCGGTCCGGCTTGAATCTCATAAATTTTATTTCATTGTTTAGCCAAATAAAAAAAAAGTAATGATTTCATTTCTCATTGTCCCAACACCGCACTAGAATATAATAAACAACTCTCTGGGCTCTGCACACTTTATCATTACTTCCATTGTGCCGCCAGTGTGCAGACTCGAAAATATAAAATGATTTATAAATCGTCATTTTCTAAAAGAAATGTGTCCTTTTTGTCCCTTTGCTTCGGTTTGCAGGTTTGAATATTACGGTCCATTATTTTTCTGTTAATACGACAAAAAATGAATTATTATATCAATTAGAAAATGCGTGTAAGTCATGATTCATTGCATGTAATTAAATTTGTCCTGATCTGGCAATAGGTAGGAGCAAAGGCCTATATATATATATATATATATATATATATATATATATATATATATATATATATATATATATATATATATATATATATATATATATATATATATACAGTGTGTCCAAGATAAAGAGTGGATAACATTGTTAGATTGGAAACCATAAGAGCTACAGCTTGGGTTAAATTAGAGAAAAGTTGCTCAATTTAGTTTCCAAATCAATGCCGTTTACAAACCTAAAAAATTCCAAACCGTTCCGAAGAAATCCGACAAAAACCGAAGAGGTGCATTTTTGTTTTTATTTTTTTACAGCCCTATTTTTAAAGTTGGATCAAATTTGAAAACACATTCTTATAGCAGTTTTTTCTCGCCTACAAGATGCCACTGTCACAATTTTTGTCTGACGTTTCGTCTCCTGTCAACCATCATCAACTTTGTTTTTTCATACGGCCGCCATATTGGATTTTTACATTTTTAAAATGACCATTTGAGTCCCATTTCAACGATGTGTCACTTCATCAACTTTATTTTTCCTACGGCCGCCATATTGATTTTTTTAATTTTTCAAATGCTGCCTTATTTACGAACTTTGTTTTTTCTTATGGGCGCCATATTGGATTTTTGCAATTTCAAATTTCTCGTTCAATTTATATTTCAACGAAGTACTGATAGGTGTTAGGTACGCCTCGTAGGTACCCACCAATTTAAAAAACAAAACTAGAAACCTTTAAGTAGACAACACAAAACGATTTATTTCAAACTTAACTACTACTAACTACTTAACAGACAAAAAAGAATTTAAATTAACTATCTTACTTTACAGAAGGTGTTCAAATAAAAAACCATTGTTTTCTAAACACAAGTATGCGCGTCGGATAGTTGCATTTAATACATTTTGCAGGACATCAGGTGTTATGGTTTGAAATGCCTCCAAAACCAGTTGACGTAGCTGCTCTTCCGTTTCAAAACTTCGCTCGTACACCCAGTTTTTTAAATAACCCCACAGATAAAAATCTAGCGGTGTCAAGTCCGGCGATCTAGGGGGCCACGCCACTACTGAATGCGTCCCTATCCATCTTTCGGGAAACCTCTCTGCTAGATAGTTTTGAACAATCCTGGCATTATGCGCAGGTGCTCCATCCTGCTGGAACCAAAAATTATTTAGTTCTGCTAGAGGAAGATTTTCGTCAAACCAATTCTCTAGGTCGTTCTGTAGCAAATGGCGATAGCGCTGGGAAGTTAGGGTTCCATTGTAAATGAAGGGTCCGATAATTTGCATTCCCAAAATTCCGACCCACATGCTGAAACCAAATCGGTGCTGAAATTTCGACTGCTTAAACCGTCGAGGATTTTCTTTGGCCCAAAAATGAGTATTTCTTCTGTTGAAGATACCATTATTTGTCACTATGCTTTCATCCGACCACAAAATTCGGTTCGGCAAGTTTTCTTCTTCCTGACATCTTCTGGTATACCACTCACAAAAGGTTCTTCTTCTTAAATCATCACCCGGTCGCAGTCCCTGACAAATTCTAAACTTATAAGGTGTGAATTTATTTTTCTTTAAAACAAAATGCGCAGTTGATTTTGGGATTCCAGTTTGGCGCTCAATTTGTCTAACAGACGTTGTCGGGTTTTCGACTGCTGCCAACAAAACATTATTTTCTGTTTCCTCATTAGAGTTCTTATTTCGGTTGCCTAGATTTTTATCAAAAGAACCATACGTATGTAAATTTCTAAAAATCTTTCCAAATATCTGTCTGTTTGGTTGAGTTCTTTCTGGATAATCATTTTCGTACATATCTTTCGCCCTTTGATTGTTGCTATGACATAAAATGTAGCATTTTAGCATGTCGTACTTCTCTTCAAAAGAAAACTTTGTAAACATTTTTTAAAGCAAACAAAAACTAATAAATAACAATAAAAAATGCAATAATTTAAAAAACTCGATAAGCAAAATCTGTATTCTGTAAACAAAATGTCAGAATCAACAAATTTTTACATTGTTGATTTTGACATAAGTCATTAATTTGTTTTTAAAAGGCTACTAGATTTTTTTTAAAATAAACGTCAACTGGTTTTGGAGGCATTTCAAACCATAACACCAGATGTCCTGCAAAATGTATTAAATGCAACTATCCGACGCGCATACTTGTGTTTAGAAAACAATGGTTTTTTATTTGAACACCTTCTGTAAAGTAAGATAGTTAATTTAAATTCTTTTTTGTCTGTTAAGTAGTTAGTAGTAGTTAAGTTTGAAATAAATCGTTTTGTGTTGTCTACTTAAAGGTTTCTAGTTTTGTTTTTTAAATTGGTGGGTACCTACGAGGCGTACCTAACACCTATCAACCTTCGTTGAAATAAGAATTGAACGAGAAATTTGAAATTGCAAAAATCCAATATGGCGCCCATAAGAAAAAACAAAGTTCGTAAATAAGGCAGCATTTGAAAAATTAAAAAAATCAATATGGCGGCCGTAGGAAAAATAAAGTTGATGAAGTGACACATCGTTGAAATGGGACTCAAATGGTCATTTTAAAAATGAAAAAATCCAATATGGCGGCCGTATGAAAAAACAAAGTTGATGATGGTTGACAGGAGACGAAACGTCAGACAAAAATTGTGACAGTGGAATCTTGTAGGCGAGAAAAAACTGCTATAAGAATGTGTTTTCAAATTTGATCCAACTTTAAAAATAGGGCTGTAAAAAAATAAAAACAAAAATGCACCTCTTCGGTTTTTGTCGGATTTCTTCGGAACGGTTTGGAATTTTTTAGGTTTGTAAACGGCATTGATTTGAAAACTAAATTGAGCACCTTTTCTCTAATTTAACCCAAGCTGTAGCTCTTATGGTTTCCAATCTACCAATGTTATCCACTCTTTATCTTGGACACACGGTATATATAATATATATATATATATATATATATATATATATATATATATATATATATATATATATACAGGGTGTCCTACACGACGAAATGCGGCGATCGATTTCTCAGAAAGTAGGCTTTAGAAAAATTTGAAATTTTGGCAGCAAACTTTCTTATTTTTAATGGAACACCCTGTATATAATCGAATTTTTGGATTCCTCGAAAAATTCTAGGTATATTTCATGTATAATATTCTATACCTAAGTTCAACTGTTTTTGAGATATTTTGAATTTTACGTAAAAAATGACGTTTGCAGGTCATTTATTTGCGGTTGGCTTCGTTGTCCAAAAGGGTACACTTTAGTGGCCTGTGCTGATATTTTTATAATAAATAAATATAGGGTGATCAAAAACTGACATTATAAATATACTACTAGTTTTTGAGTTATTGACGATTTAACATTTTTTATTGTAATAATACCAGACGGCTTTTAAGCTTTCTTGTTAGTTGGCCATGACAGGGAGGCCTGGCGAGAACAAAACTAATTGGTTACTATAGAAACGTAATATTTGTTGTCGTTTGACAATTACCTACTAAAATATTATTTATTTATTATTGTAATTATAATAATTATTAAACTAATAATCATGCCGGGGCGATTAAATTACACACACGAGGATTATTTGAATTTATTTATTATCTATGGGGAATCTAACAGAGTTTTTACAAGAACATGCCAGATATTTGCTTTTATCCAGATAAACAGAAACTGGCACCGAATAGGGTTAAATAAATGTTGGAAAACTATAAACATGTTGAAACCGTGAAGACAAAAATTAATTAAAGAAAGCCTATTCCCATTATAGTCTAGTCTACACAAGAGCACAACTTATTTTTTCAATACATGTTGAAAATGTCCACCTTGTACTTCCAAACATTTTTCGCATCTCCGAATGTGTCAGATCGGGGGAACGAGGAGGCCATAGGAAAGGTCCATTGTTGGCAATCCACTTGTCGTAAAACGTAGCTTGTAAAAAGTTATAACAGCAACGGTTCTATGT
The DNA here is from genome assembly GCA_030620095.1 of Kuschelorhynchus macadamiae. Classification (NCBI taxonomy): domain Eukaryota; kingdom Metazoa; phylum Arthropoda; class Insecta; order Coleoptera; family Curculionidae; genus Kuschelorhynchus; species Kuschelorhynchus macadamiae. The sequence continues at coordinate 16,734 of JAUTXW010004395.1, forward strand.
GGTGGGGCGCCATCGTGTTGGTAAAAAATTTGACTATGTTCGGCCAAAGTTAAATTACTTAAATATTCGTTGTCCAACTCTTCAAGAATATCCAGATATCTGTCTCCTACAAAAGTTTATAGACATAATTTTACGGAAAGAAATGCTTTGATAATTTTCATCATTTTATTGATTTAAGAAGAAACAAAATACATCAAAATTCAATTAAATTAATCTGAAGAGTGCTCAAAATAGAAGGTTTAGTATTTTATGACTTTCTAAAGTACTCTGTATAAATAGCTTGTAAATATCTAACTAAACATAACTTTCCTATAAAACTTGGGACGATATATTTTTTTTAGTGGACCAGTATTTGTATGAAGTAGTGTAGCGTGACCTGTATAAATAATTTAATTTATTTTTTTTATTAAAAAAGTGTTTAGGACATGTATAACTCACCATTCAAATTTTCTTCGTAAAAATTCAGTTTTATTATTCCATCGTTCCTTACTGCACAAAATAGATTAAATTGCTAGGATTCTTGAAAGTTCCGCGATCTTACTGCATAAGGATTCGAATCACTCCAAAAATGGGAATTGTGTCTATTGAAAAGGCCATTTTTAGTAAATTTTGCTTCATCGGTCCAATTATATTGTCCAAAAATCTAGGGTTATCTTGTACCATTGTTAAAGGCAAATCAGTATCTTTTAGATCTTGAATCAATGATATTAAATAAGGTTAGAAGTTATGTTTTCACGGAATCCTATGCACTGAGTTCCTCAAGATTCCTGATTGTCTTGCTACGTTTCTTTGGGATGTCATTGGATATGCTGCAAAATATCCCAGAATTGCAATCTCGACATTTTCATTATCCACAATGGGCTTCCTCTCATTAATTTTTGCCTTGACAGTTCCAAAATTTTTATAGTTTTCCAACATTGGTTTAACGCTGTTCGGTGACGGTTTCTGTTTATCTGGATATCTATCAGCAAATATCTGGCATGTTCTTGTTAAAACTCTGTTCTGTCTGATAATAAACAAATTCAAATAATCATCGTGTGTGTAATTTAATTTTAATAATTATTATAATTACTGTAATAAATAAATAATATTTTAGTAGGTAAACACGACAATAGATATTACGTTTCTATAGTAACGAATTGGTTTTGTTCTCGCCACGCCTCCCGATCATGGCCAACTAACAAGAAAACTTAGAAGCCGTCTGGCATTATTAGAATTAAAAATGTTAAATCATCAATAACTCAAAAACTACATATTTTTGGAATAGACAACTTTATACAAAGTCGATTCTTTAAAGAATATTTATAATGCCAGTTTTTGATTACCATATATTTATTTATTATAAAAATATCAGCACAGGCGACTAAAGTGGATCCTTTTGGACAAGGAAGCCTTCGATAAGCAGATATTTATAGTTATGTCTAGACGTTTTTTACATAAAATTCAAAATATCTCAAAAACAGTTCAAGTTAGTTATAGGATATTATACATGAAATATACCTAGAATTATTCGAGGAATCCAAAAATTCGATAATATACAAAATGTTCTATTTAAAAAAGGAAAGTTGACGTCTGCTTCCTGTATAATCGAAAGTGCCGCCATCTTGAAAATAATTTGCGCGAATTGCCCCGACTTTAGTTAGCTGCTAAAATTTCAAATTTTTCCAAAGCCTACTTTCTGAGAAATCGATCGCCGCAGTTCGTCGTGGGACACCCTGTATATATATATATATATATATATATATATATATATATATATATATATATTCAAAATATCTCAGAAACAGTTCAAGTTAGTTATAGGATATTATACATGAAATATACCTAGAATTATTCGAGGAATCCAAAAATTATATATATAATATACAAAATGTTCTATTTAAAAAAGGAAAGTTGACGTCTGCTTCCTGTATAATCGAAAGTGCCGCCATCTTGAAAATAATTTGCGCGAATTGCCCCGACTTTAGTTAGCTGCTAAAATTTCAAATTTTTCCAAAGCCCACTTTCTATATATATATATATCGCCGCAGTTCGTCGTGGGGTGTATGTGTGGTGTGGATTCTTGGTCCTTCACGGATGGAAATATACGATGTGTTTTCATTTCTTCGAGTGTACATCCAGTCACTACAGTCGTTCAAAAAAGAACAGTTTCGCTGACGCTTCACTAAAATCACATTTGGCATTTTCGAAGTATTACTCCATTTCTTGTAAACTTGTAATTGTGCGATGCAATCCCCTGAAACCAAAAATGGTGTGACTATTCCATTGAGAAACGCTGAAACTCGGTCGAAATTTTTCAAGGAAATGAATGTGTATATATATATATATATATATATATATATATATATATATATATACATATATATACATATATATATATATATATATATTTATTTTGACAGGTTGTAAAAAAAAAATTTTAAAAAATTATCACAGGCCCTACTTTTGATACTATCGACCACTGCGATCTGCGTTGAAAAATAAAGAAGTTATTTATTAAAATTTCAAATATTTAAAATTTTATTATCGTCAAATAAAGTCAGTTAATCATAAATCATTGATATGGAAGTTGCAGTATAACAGAGTTATTAATTATAAAAAAATCAAATAATAAAAATGAGAAAATAAAGGTCCAAGTCAAAATGAAAATTAGAAAAATTCTTGACCGCGGATGAAACGCATCTCGTTGTACGGTCAGTGCAAATTCTTGCTCGGCGTGCCCATAAAACACTACAGGGTTCAAAAATAAAATTCCGGTGTCCACAAATAACATCACAAGCGTTTTCGATGCGTTCTTCTAATTCTTGTACAGTATCTGTTTCTCCATTTTGATAAACCAACTGTTTTAGCCCCAGAGGAAAGAATCACCGGGCGATAAATCCGGGGAGCGTGCTGGCCAAGAAATGGGTCCATTGTGCCCTATACATTTATTGGGAAACTCATTGTTTAAATGTTCTTAAACATATTGCTAGGTCTAATTAGGTAAGACCTCAGCAGCTCCCCTGCCTTTCCTCTAATCCCATATCTTTCTAGTTTATACAAGAAAATTTTGTGGTTGACCATGTCAAACGCACGAGAAAAATCCACAAACAGGCCTGACACATAGAGATTTTTATCAACAGGATTTACTATTGTCATTTTATATTCACATAGAGCACTTTCAGCACTACGTAATTCCATAAAACCGTGCTGGGAGTCACGCAGTAGGTTATTTTTGTTCATAAATTTTAATAACTGACTTTTAATATTTATTTCAAAAAGTTTGGATATACTAGATAACAGGCTAATCGATCTATAATTTGAATAGTCACTTTTATCCCCCTTTTTATAAAGAGGCATGACAGTGGCCAACTCTAACTGCTCCGAAAAAATCGCAAACTCAACAGAGATCTTTATAAGATAAGTTAACACAAGTCCATGAAAATCGACAGTGATGCACTTTGTTCTATAAAATTATAGTTGAAGTCTCCCCCAATAATCAAAGAACAGCAAGGATAAAAAAATTTTGAAAGGAAACCTCTTAAAAATCATTATATTTTTGCTGGTTTTTTTTGTTGTCTTCTCAAAACAGATTTTTTTTCGTCAATACTATTTTCAGTAATACCTTTGCTTATTGCTTATTTATTTCATCATATCAGACAATTTTATTGTCTGGCAACTGTTCAAACATATCTTTAAATTTACCCGTACCGACACACGATTTGTGAACTATTCCATTGCATTTTACACAGACGTACTGGTAAAGCGGTTTTACAACATCAATATTTAGTTAATATAGCAAAAAAGAAACAAAAGACCCAAGCGCTACAAACATTTGCTTTCAGCAAGTCAACGGCCTAACTATCATATAGTAGGCTTACTTGGATGTAGCCCTTTAAAAATCAAACACTAATAAAAGTTGCAACGATATCGATGTTTAAAGTTCACAATTCATTGTTTACAGCACAATTAGTTGCTACAATTATCCAAGGAATTCACATGTACAGGGTATCCGAATTTCGATGGTTTTGCGGGGTATCTCCCTTATTACTGAAGATAGAGAGATGCGGTTTTCGCAACACTATGCTACTTTTTTGTGAAACCAAACAAGCCACAAACAAATTTTTCCTAGCCCTCTTCGTTTTTGAGATACAGGGTGAAATTAAAAATTTTGCGTTTTTAGGTACCCCTCGTATCTCGATGGCCTGGCAATTTACTGAAAAGGTGAAAATTAACATTGATAGAGTTTTTTGCGTAGAATCCAGTGGCGTAGTCAGTTTTTGGTTAGCTACTATCGTTTTCTAGGTATAGACTAAAGTTGGATTTTTTTAAATAGGATACCCTGTATATTTTTTAATATTTGGCTTCCGCTCATTTTTAGCTTCTCAAGAGTATATAACACTTGATATTTATTTCAATCCGGTTTCGACAATTTAGTCAATTTAAAGAAATTTTAATCTGTTTTTCTAGTAGGCCATGAAAATTGTGTGTTAGTTTTCTAAATCTGAATTATCTGTACTAAAAATTTGTTATAATATTATTATTAAACAATAAATCAGTTAACAAAGATCCATACTATTTAATTTTTACGCTAAGGAAACACACAAACATCTAAGAAATCTACTAAAAACATATTATAAACTAAAAATATATACATATATGACGATAATTTCATTATTTTTCTAATGTTGACAATAAAATTGTAAACTGTAAGAAAGCGTCCATATTCTCTAAGAGACCAATTTTCAAATGACTAAACTAGAAATAAGACACAAAGTCTCGGTCTCAGTCAAAAAGGGTATAACGCGGTTACACGTGTTTCGCCTTTTTAGGCATCATCAGACCTACAATTAATATAACAATATAAACTATCACTATATATATATATATATACAAAATTCAAACAGACCTTCGACATTAACTAAAATCACAAGAACAAATCAAACCACTATAACGTCACATGTTAAAATACACACTGAGATGAGGTTAAGAAACTAAGGTATTGACACGCGTAGATAAAAGTTGAATCAAATAAGACAAAAAAATATATAAATAAAAAATATAAAAAAAAGGTTATTGATATACCCAGAAATTAAACCCGAGCCTCCGGTGTGATACACCACACTACCAGCAGGTCCAATGAAAAGTTTTACATTATCTTCCTCCCTTATTTTTGTAATATTAGTGCCAAGATTACTGTTTTAAAAAATTAGTTGAGGTTCGAAATTGAAGACATCATTAACACAATGCAAAACTGGGCTTCTTTTAGCCCTTGTAATTTCCATCTCTCTAATAAATCCAATTTTACTCTTTGGACACTCGTGTAGTATCTTTACATTGTTTGGTATGAACAATGGTGTCAATGAGTTGTTAGCAACTTGTGTGAGTGAGGAAAAGCCGACTAAATTGAATCTCAATGATATCAGTGTTTTTATATTTATCAAATTCTGTTTTAAAATTGTTCCCGGACCCTAGTGGAAATCCTTCTCCCTGATTGTCCGATATATACAGCAGATTTTGAGAGATGTTCAGTCTTATCTTTGGTCATTACTAGATGTCTCTTAAGTGAGTTCACGGTTTTAAAAGCAATTGAGACATCTAAATGTTTGAAAAACTTCACCACCTGCATTGAAATATTACCAAAAAATGTTAAACCTTTGAAGCATTTTTTAAGTGTTGGTTTGGAGAGTGAATAATATTAAAGCAAAGTTTGTATTTATTGAAAAACTTAAAATAAAGTCTATTGATGGAGTGGATAGGAAAACCGTTGTTAAAAGCAATTTGTTTTATAATCTGCAATTCCTGATTGAAAGCTTCCTGGAAAGACTTTATTTTGAACAACCGATAGAAAAATGAGTTGAAGGCTGCAAACTTTTGTGAGTGAGGAGAAATGGAACTAAATTGAATAACGTTATCTGTAGACGATTGTTTTCTGCATATTTCAAATTCTGTTTTGGTATTGTTCCTGATTAACATTAAATCTAAGAAAGGTAATCTACCCCCATTCTCCATTTCTAGAGTAAAATTTATTTTGTTGTGAAGGGAGTTAACAAAATTCAAAAAATCAGGCAACTCCTGATTGTTTCCTTTCTACACTATACATATATCATCTACGTACCTCTTGTAAGCTAATAAATGGTTGGCAAAATGGCTTTTCATAACCTTTGCCTCCAAAAGTTAAGTTTAAAAAACGTCCATGAAAATTTAAATGGGGATTTGCAAGATTTTGCTTATATTCGTTAATATTATTTGACTGTAAAAAGGATCTTTGATTGCATTTAAGTTTATGAATTTTCTTACCCAATCTGCGAAAAGTGGCACTACCAAACGATTCAACGTCATCTCTAAACATCGAATCCAGAACAATAAACTGTAAAAAATGATACATAGATGTTAAAGTAAAAAATAAGTACTTCAGTCGAGAGTTAGCCGAATTTAAATTACTATAGTGACTCTTAATCTCTTCCTTCAACCATACGATTCTTGCATTTTTCAATGCGGCTTCGGAGGATCTGGTGTGACCATTACATCTAATGTTGACGAATCTTGGAGTCAACTTGAAAAATAAACATTGTTGGAGAAACCAAATTTTAAGCAGCAAATTCTTCCGCAAAATTAAGTTTTTCCGGTAAAGTTGGACGAACTTCGCCTGACTGGCATTTTCAAACTGTAAGAAAGTCGGCTTTTGCTAACCACTTGCTAACAACTGGACACCATTTTTCTATACCAAACAATGTAAATATACTACACGAGTGTCCAAAGAGTAAAAAACTGGATTTGTTAGAGAAGATGGAAATTACAAGGGCTAAAAGAAGCCCAGTTTTGCATTGTGTTAATGATGTCTTCAATTTCGAACCTCAACTAATTTTTAATAATCTTGGCACTAATATTAATCGGCAGGAAGATAATGTATAAACTTTTGATTGGACCTGCTGGTAGAGTGGTGGTCAGTATCTCGGTGTGTCACGCCGGAGGCTCGGGTTCAATTCCTGGGTATATCAATAACCTTTTTTTTTATATTTTTTATTTATATATATTTTTTTGTCTTTTATTTGATTCAACTTTTATCTGCGCGTGTCAATACCTTAGTTTCTTAACCTCATCTCAGTGTGTATTTTAACATGTGACGTTATAGTTGTTTGATTTGTTCTTGTGATTTTAGTTAATGTCGAAGGTCTGTTTGAATTTTGTATATTTATAGTGATAGTTTATATTGTTATATTAATTGTAGGTCTAATGATGCCTGAAAAGGCGAAACACGTGTAACCGCATTATACTCTTTTTGACTGAGACCGAGACTTTGTGTCTTATTTCTAGTTTAGTCAAATAAAATTGTATTCTGCAAGATACTTACTATTGACTAAATTAGAAAAAAGGCTATGCAGCGTGTAGAAATTATAAATACTTCACATTATACCTTATACACATATCACACATATTTCTTATTCTACTTAGTGCGTTAAGCATAATCATTTGGCGAGCTTGTAAATATCTAAAGGCTCTTCTTGTGTCGTTCTGTAGATCTTCGATCGTGTGGTGTTGCCTTTGGTAGATGATGCCTTCAAGATATCCCCATAAAAAAAAGTCTAGGACCGACAAATTTGGCGGCCATCTTACAGCCCCATTCGTACCAATCCAGCGACCTGGAAATCCTGGAAATTCATTTTCTAAAAAGGTACTAACAGTCCGTGCATTATGAGCCGGGGCTGAAGAAAAATATTTTGTAATTGTGCCAAAGGAATATTATCTAATAAATCAGGAAGCGTATTTTCCAGTATCTCTAGGTACCGGTTTCCAATAAGACTACCGTTATAAATGACCTTATTTTTGTACCAAGGATAAAGCAGGACACGCTAAATCCAAACCTGCCTTGTTGTTCGCGTGGAAATATAACGTGTTCATTTTCTTTGGACCAGTATCTATTATTGTGTCGATTTAGAATACATGCACTTGAGATATATGCTCGTCAGACTATATAACTCTTCCTTCGAAATTTATTTCGGTATTAGTCATATGAATGTACCAATTGCAGAAATCTATACGACGCTGTGCATCTCCCGGGTGCAAATGGTGCACTAACTTATATTTATATGGTTTGAAATGGTATTTTTTTAGAATAGTCTGCACTGTTGACTTAGGTGCTCCCACTTCATTCTCGACTTTTTGACAGGAAGTTGACGGATTGATTGCAGCGGCAGCTAAAACATTAATCTCTTCAGTTTCCCGATTTTCTTTGTAATATGATTTAGGTCGCGGTACTTTGAATGATCCGTGATTGATCAGATTTACTTTTATTCTTGAAAATTTTCTCTTATCGGGCTGTCTTCGTTCTGGGTATCTATAAGGAATAAAAGCTTATTTACAGATATATAGAGTATAGAACGACATATTCAAAATAAATTAAATTGAATTATTTTATTATACAGGGCGATGTCAAAGATGTTTTTTCTTATCACTTATCAACAAAACTGCTATTCTAATTTTCAAATATTTTAATTAAAATTAATTTTATTGGAAATTTAGTGACATCGTATCTTTCATGTTACAGACTTGCTGCAATAATATGCTTTTTTATTACAAGCAAATTTTGGACACTATTGTAACCTATTAGGAACGATAGGCATAATTTGAAATATTAATATTATTATTCTGAAAAAAAAAAGTCACAAAACTAAAGTTTTATTATTATCTATACTTTTGTTTTTAAAAAATACTGAGAGTACTTCTACATCAGCTATCACTAGTCCCGAAAAGCCCTGGTTTAAGAAGCAAAGTTATTTTGTTTACTTAGTATTACTCCTGTCACTTACCCGATTAGATACATCTCTGAAGCTTCATCCGGATTTTCCTGGCACTGTATAAAACAAACAAGCATGTCAAATTTCTCCAAGTTCGAAATTCGAAGCCATTTGATATTTAATAAATGGACAAAGGCAATATTTGATTAAAATAATTTAACAATGACAAATGTCAATTAGTTTCTACAATGGCTCAACACAATCTATATATTCTTTTGTTTAATCAAGTCATGGCCGCCTTATTATTTAAAACAGATCTTGGGTATTTCTGAAGGATAAATTAAATAGCTTGAAATAAAAGTTTAATTGTTTTTTATTTGTGTTTTATTTTGTTATTATCAATTTAAATTTCTTAAGTTTTATAAACAATATTTTATTTCTTTAGTTTGCCTCTAGCTGCTCAGTATAATGCTAATGCGGAGGCACAAGGGGTGTGAGTTCGATATTTTAGATAAAGATTTTAAAATGAGCGCCAGGTCTAGATGACCAAAATATAGAAGATTAGAGGTATGAAAAAAAAAAAATATATATATATATATATATATATATATATATATATATATATATATATATACTAAACTTAATCCATCTAATAAGGAAAACACTAGAAATGTACTTCAATAATTTATTTTAAATTCTTCCTTTTTTAGAAGATATCTAAAAAATACAATCTGCCTTATATTGGTACAACCAACCTGCTTTATTTTTACAGAAATAGACAAGCATAAATAAAATCTGTTTTACCTTTGCAGATGCACTAAAAGGTGAGTCATAAAGTAAAATTAGAAAATTTAGTAGTCCATGTGATGCTCAAAAATGAAATTTAGAAAAGTTTAATTAAAAGATAAGATTATTGACAATTCACTATATACGAAAAAATAATATTACCAGTAATGATCTACATTAGCAGTTACGTTAATCAAATATACCTTATAATCAAAAGAGAGCAACAATCAAATAAAGGTAACTAAAAATGATAAGCCCTGAACAAAGTAAGGCACGATATAAAAACAGCAGTTACCCTTACATATGTCTGAAAGCCATATAATAAGAAAATAACTGTAGGTGTTTTAAAATGATATGTATAAGTCTTAAAGAAAATGTAAGGAATCGTAATTAAAATATATGTTAGATATATTATTAAGATCAAGAATTTTTTTTACTGAAAATTAATTTTAGTATTAAGATAGAGATGAGAGATAAAATTATTAAGGCAAATTAATCATTATTGAAAATAAATTAAGAATTAATATATATTTAAACTTTGAAATATCTTGCAATTATATCATTACATAATAACACCAATTTCTATTAGTCGATGAGCCCAATTACCGTCACATCAAGGCATTCTAGAGAATCTGTTTTAAATTTGTATTGGAGAAGAAAATGTATACAAAATATATTTATAAAATAATTAAATTTGTTTGAATGAATTTTAGAACAAACAATGCTGTGCAAATGATATCGATTAACTGAAAAGCCCACAAATAAAATTAACTAGATAGAAATATTAATATAAGAACACTAATTTCTATTAGTCAATAAGCAACAGTAATCGGAAAATCAATGCACTTTAGAGAAACTTTATTCATATTTATATTTAATTTTAACTTATATTTAAAAAATTAAATGTATAAAGGTAAATACTGGATTTTTAAGTAAATAGGTAGGTAAATTTAAAAAAGGTATTCGAGAAATGAAGATAATTAATCACACAAAAATATCTTACTATGGGCTACTAAATAACAAAAACTGAATTATAAGACATTCACCTTTTTGGCAATCAGTACAATAATCAAGCTCGTTTTTCGACGGCAAGATAAAAATAAGATATCTGTGATCTTGTATCAAAGTTTAAGCATAAATTCCAAATATTAAGCTAGTTAAAGAGAAAATTATAACTAACAGGTATAAAGTCAATAATTGACTTTTTACTGATTTTAAACAAATTCTCAAAATTATGCTTAATAGGCCTAAAAATTATCACTCAATCAAGAGTGTATTTTTTATACCTAATGTTAAACTATTTTTACCAAAATGACAAATTAAAATTTAATTTGGAAGATAAATATTTCAATTTCCAAAGGACCTTATAATTAATAATTATGTACCTAATTAAATTTCAAAAGAGACCAATATTAACTCTTAAGAAGTAATGTGCTTTAGAAAAATATTATACAGAGTACTTAAAATATAGTAGAGGTAATAAAGATATAATAAATTTAGACACTAAACATAAGTAGCTTTACAAAATCTGGAAATTTACTTTTTTTGTCCGAATTTCAAAACATTTTGCAAAATATAATTTTACAGGTATAATATTATTTAAATTTTGAGGAAAAATGCAAAAATTTATTACATATGTAATCTAAATATAAGCAAAAAAATATATTATAAAAGCGAAAAATGTTGGAATTTCAACGTTTCAAAATCACAAGAAAAGGCAAAAATATATTACAAAAGGTACTTAGCTTGCAATTAAAAGTGGATATTCCAGACAGTCCTCAGTTAGAGCTTCCAAACGCTTCACAGCAAAGTGGTCAATTACCACGGAGTGTTCCCAACTAAAATTCCCAATCCGACACTTATATTTGCAGGTAGAATCCTCCACCGCAAAATGGATCACAGTTTCCAGGAAAGGACAGGAGTCTCCACCAAAAAAACTGCTAAGCTACCTTAGTGCTGCTTTTCTCTGAACCCAAATTTCACATTTAAGTTGTTCAAAAGATGGTCATCATAAAAATCCAAGAAGGGGTGAAAAGCAGAGAAAGAGTTAAAGAAAGTAGGCAAAAGTGAAAGAATAAAAGCCCGAAAAAGAAAAAATATCCTGTAATGGTGCCACGTGCAAAACCTAAAAATTTCGGGAATAGTCTATCAGTTTTTTATTTACCTGATGGTCTGGCTTTCTTATCAGTCGGTCCCTTGCTGCTTAAGGCCCCCACAGACGCTCAGTTTTTTAGCACAGGCCGACTGTGCAGGCCAATTTGTGCAGTTTAACTGTACTAATTGCCTGCCCCACACACACGCAGTTTTATAGCACAGTTCTTTCTATACAGTTAACTGGGTAAATCCACACTCACTAGTTTTGGCACGGTTTTTCTATACTGAGTAAAAGAAAATGGCTTCTCGAGACACGGCATTGTATTGCATTTTGCTTGCCTGTGCAATAAAGAAAAAGCAAAAAAAGCAACGGTTGGTTAACAGAAGCAAATGGACCAAAGATTGGTTACTGAAAAGAAATGATTACTCCCATGTAAATTTGCTTGCTGATTTGAAACTTGAGAAGCAGGATTGGTTTAACTACCTAAGAATGGACGAGACAACTTACTTGAAATTATTGAAACTCGTTTCTCCTTTAATACAGAAGCAAGACACATGCATGAGGCAATCAATTTCATGCCATGAGCGGTTAACAGCTACCCTAAGATTTCTCGCTACTGGTCGAACATATGAAGATTTAAAGTTTTCAACAATAATTTCACCTCAGGCATTGGGACAAATAATACCAGAAACATGCAGGGCCATATTTAAAGTATTGAAAACAAACTTCATTAAGGTAAGTAAACATTTTATTCCAAAAATTCAAAAACATAAAATGTTAATTCCAAAATCAAGGGTTAAAAAACATATCTAAAAATTATTATTCGCCTTCGGGGTTATAGCCACGCAGAAAAGTACCTAAATTTTCATTACCTTTTTGTTGTCGTTGTACAGAAAGTAAGGGTTGCATAACATGCAGTTGATAAGAAGACTGCATATTATTATATTGTTCTTGAGTAGATTGCATAGGCATCAGTTGACGAGAGGCTTCCATACAATTGGAATTTGTAGCTGCAGGCTCTTGCACCAACTTATAATTTCGGTTTAAACATCCTAGTTCTGCTTCGAACAACACATCGTTAATGATCTTTTCAGCATATATTCGTTGCTCATGTGGCAAGCTTCTTAGTTTTGAGGCTATAGTTTTGCCTATAGTATCAAATTGGTCTTCCTTCTTTTCTAATTGTGCACAGGCTCTTGATATTAATATGTCAGTTGAGTCTTCTGGTCTTTTTTTCTTTTTTGAAGTACTTGGAGTGAAACTGGCTGAACTAGTAGGGCGGGATAAAACTTCGGCATCTTCTGTTAGTTCGCTGTTAAAAACTCCGGGATCATGCCCTTCAGGACTTAGGACGTGTAGTGGGCTCTGAAAAAAAATTAATAAAATTTTAATAAACAAATAAATAGGTAACTAAATGAATAATTTTTTTTTTATTTTCCACAATCTGAGGAAGATTGGAAGGCCATAGCCAAACAGTTTGAACAGAGATGGAATTTTCCACACTGCTTGGGAGCAGTTGATGGGAAGCATGTTAATATAGTGCCTCCTCCTGGTAGCGGATCATATTTTTTTAATTACAAAGGTACACATAGCATGGTTTTAATGGCAATTGCAAATGCGAACTACGAATTTGTAATGGTAGATTTTGGAATTAATGGACGGATTTCCGATGGAGGTGTTTTGGAATATACACGCTTTTATGAAAAATTAAATAACAAAGAATTAAAAATACCAAACCCAGAAAAAGTAATTACTAGTGACGATGAGTTACCTTATGTATTTGTTGGTGATGAAGCTTTTACTTTACGAACTGATTTTTTAAAACCGTTCAGCCAAAGAGACTTGACGAATGAAACCAGAATATTTAATTACAGATTATCTAGGGCAAGAAGGATTATAGAAAACGTCTTCGGAATACTGGCAGCGAGGTTTAGAATTTTTCATACAGCAATAGCTTTACAGCCCAATAATATTATTACTGTTGTACTATGCTGTTGTGCATTGCATATTTTTTTAAGAAAAACCTCCAACGGGTATATTCAAGCTGAGGATCTGGATGTTGTCAACTGTGGAGTAATGAATGACCTACAAGCTGGACACAATAGAAATTTGGCAAGGGATGCAAAGCTTGTACGTGATATGTTTGTTAATTATTTTAATAGCAGAGGTGCGATTAACTGACAAAACCAATATATTTAATTTAAAAAATAGTCAGTCAATCAAAAAAGTCTCCATACAGTTTGTTTTTTTTATACATTGATGTACAAATATTTCAGGGGGTGATTCTTGGGCATATTTAAAAAAAACTATATATGAACATGTGTCCTAAACGCCTTAACTTTTGAGCTGCAGTGAAAAGTGGCATAAAAAATGGACGCCACTGTTTTTTTCACAATAAAAATTATTTTCGTAATATTCAACTATGTAGTTTCTGATTACAATGGCCTCCTGATCTTTTTTTGTCACACGAACGGTTTTTGAGTTAAAAAATAAAATTAATTTATCTACATCTTTTAATTCCTGAATATGCATAAAAATGTAGATAAATCAATTTTATTTTTTTACTCAAAAACCGTTCGTGTGGCAAAAAAATGTCAAGAGGCCATTTTGATGAAAAACTAGTTGGAGATTACGAAAATAGTTTTTATTGTACAAAAAACCAGGGGCGTTCATTTTTTTTATTCAAATAAAAATATGTCACTTTTCACTTTCAACACCCTGTAGCTCCAAAGTTAAGGTATTTAGGACACATGTTCATATAAAGTTTTTTTCTTAAAATATGCCCAAGAATCACCCCTTGAAATATTTGTACATCAATATGAAACACCCTGTATACATTTAAAATAACAGTCAATTTTATGTGAAATTTTATGATATTTGACGGTTATGGTTGCTTTTGTTTACAATTCTTTTTACTATTTAGTGGGTTCAATCTTGGTATACTTAATAAAGGGAAAAATATATATAGAGAGTTGTTTGACTGACCGTATTAGTGTTTCTATAATATCCTATTACCTTTATTCCATGTTCTTCATCGTCTAGGGTACTCGTTGACTCATGTGGTGTCTCTTGATCACTTAAAAAGATCAGCAAGTCGTAGTACCACAGGCTTGGAGTATAAATTTCTTCTGTACCGGCCCCGCTTACTTTGCTCTTCAATACTTTTTTTAATTCTTTCCTAAACGAACTCCTTAAATTATTAATTTTTTTTACCACGGCTTCCCTATTTGCTTCCGTATCAATTTCTTTGAGTTTTTCGATCAACACATTATAGGCTGCGGCCTTTTTATTTCTATCACTATATTCTTTACTCTTTATTTTCCATAAACATGGTAGGCTTTTGTATACTTCAATAAATTCGCTTAATAACTGTTTGTTAACGTTCGTCATTTTGTTGCTTACTATTTTTAGATTGTAAATAAACCTTAAAACTGAACAAATCAACTGAACGAGTCCACACACGCTCAGTTTTCCAAGTTTGCGTAGGCCAAATTCAAGCACGGTCTGATTTTGCTCAGGCCAGGCCAACGGCCTGCGCAGTCGGCCGGACGTTCACACAAACGCACCGATATGCCTGCACAAACTAGGTTTGCACAGTCGGCCTGTGCTAAAAAACTGAGCGTCTGTGGGGGCCCTTAAATCCCATTTAAGCTACAAAAACTTTGAAATTTAAATCCAGCACATGCTGTATGCAAAAAAATCACATTACTTACAAACGTCTGTCTTACGACAGCTCATTTCAGGAACACAAGATCTGACCTCTACAGATTCAAGTTAAGAAAAGGGGAGGCCTTTCTCACTTCAATTGGTTTTATTGACATAGATTCATAAAAAACTGTGACCTCACAAACAGGCTAAAATCTCAATTATACGACTCGACCAACCAAATACACCATGCATTCCGGGTTGTCGTAATTCGTCGCATCTAGAAATCAGACTGCTCTCGCCAGGATAGGACTAAATTTGTTTCCATGTTGAATGCAATTTAGTGTTTTATTTATGAACAAAATTAAAATTTTATATTATTTAAAGAAACCTTTTCGAATGTCGACTTTTATGAAATATAATAGAGAATTTGATTAAGTTTAACTAATTGTAACGAGCATGTCAAAATGCTTGTTACAAGTTGTAAGTAAGTCTTTTCAAAAAACAAAATTGTTAACATTACAAAAGTATTAAATTCAACGTCATTTGTCATTGGTATATATTTTTTTATTAGATTTGCTAAGTATTTGTGTTAGTTGTGTTGTCCAGGGTAAATACTAAATAGTAGGTATGTATCTTTGTTTATTGATTTATTGTTTAATTATGATATTATAACAAACTTTGATACAGATAATTCAGATTTAGAAAATTAACACACAATTTTCATGACCCACTAGAAAAACAGATTAAAATTTCTTTAAATTTACTTTATTGTCGGTACCGGATCGAAATAAATATTAAGTGTTATATATTTTTGAGAAGTTTAGCTTCGCGGAGACCAAATATTAAAAAATATATAGGGTATCCCATTTAAAAAACCCAACTTTAGTCTATACCTCGAAAATGATAGTAGCTAACCAAAAACTGACTACGCTACTGGATTCTACGCAAAAAACTCTATCGATGTTAGTTTTCACCTTTTCGGTAAGTTGCCAGGCCATCGAGATACGAGGGGTACCTAAAAACGCAAAATTTTAATTTCACCCTGTATCTCAAAAACGAAGAGGGCTAGGAAAAATTTGTTTATGGCTTCTTTGGTTTGACAAAAAAGTAGCACGTCTTGCGAAAACCGCATCTCTCTATCTTCAGTAATAAGGGAGATACTCCGCAAAACCATCGAAATTCGGATACCCTGTACATATGATTTTTTCGGTTTATTTACGGTCCCAAGTAAATCGTCGCTGTACAAAACTTGCTTTAAATTTAAAATAATACTTTGTCCCTTAATTAACCATTTTATCAGAGCGAAATAAATACGTCTGTACTCTCGATCGGTTTCAAGCCTACTACCACTACTATTCAATATATTTCTTTAGACAAAGTATAATTAAAACATTTTTGTCTGCACATTTCTCTAATGCTAATAAATCAATTGTTTTCAGATGCTTGCTTTACAGTCAATTACTAGTTTAAATTGTAAAGGCAGCTCCTAGTTCTAAAGTTCGGAATTTAGGTTAACACGAATTTATGGGTCCTTAAAATGAGAAAAATTATGTTGTCACAATGTCAAGCAACATAGTCAATTCCCAAATTTCAATTTAAAGTATTAAAGTGCCCAGCGCCTCATTTAAAGTGCTGGTGTAATATATGGTTTAATAAGATTGAATATTCGATACCCACAAATCTCTTAAGTAGGGTTTATCGAGTTAGAGGCTCTTGGCACTGAAAATTAAATTGGTAAAATCGGCACTTTATCATGTAAATTTTCTTGAAACTTTCATCATATGTGCTTGAGTTAAAGCGCATCTTTGTTGTATTTGGCGATGTTTCGTTAAACTGTAATTAAATTTTAGTAAAAGCTCTTTGTAACCACTAAATGAATAGCTTCAATATTATCCTTTGAATATTTAATTTGCAGGCTTTCAGTTCTCTGATCCAGGATTAATAAACGAAGTCTCGTTTAAATATAACGTATGAATTACACAGGAAAGTTAAACATTGTATTTTATTATTACGACCTCATAAGACATTTCTAAATGCTGGTATACTAACAGTGTTTAATAATATATTTCTACCGGCTCATCGTCGAATAGGGGCGCAAATTTCAATTTTTACGTTGAAAAAGACCGATTCTGTCGGCCTATGGGTATCTGTCTACTTGCCTATTTTCGACATATGTAGAGGAAGCCTGGGCAAAGCGGATATATTGAGGAAGAAAATATATATATCTGCTATTTATTATTGACTTTAAGTGAAAAAATGTGTCGGGGATAGACAATTGTTTGAACTTTAAAATTAAACAATTTTTTTTTCTTACGGTTTCAAAAAAAAAAATTTTTTTTTGATGTTACATTTTAAACGCTTTGCCCGACTACCCGGGCAAAGTAAATAAAAACTACATTATACAAAAAACAACGAAAAATTCTAAAAATACATAGAAGTAAAATTATAAATGCAATAGAAATATAAATGCTAATCTAAAAGAAGCAAAGTAACATAATTATGTTCAACAGAAGTCACAAGAAAATAGGCGAAACCTATTTTAATAGTAAAATAAAGTTTAAATTATTATTGCGGACTAAAATCATGAAAAGCTTATTGCTATTGAGGCTACAAATACCATATACATACAGGGTTATGATAAATTAAGCAATAAATTCATTATCTTGGAAATTAAAAAGGTAATAGAAAAACGCTTGAACCCGTCGATTTAGATTTATTTTTACGCATATTTAAAAATTATTTTAAACTATACAGGGTCACTCACAAAAGTTGTACAACTGTCATCTTTGATTTTTTCAATACAACGCCTTATTTTTTTCTGCTGATTTGAATTCTCTATGAAATTCTACACATTTTTGGTATAACATAACCTATACTGAAAATCAACAGTTATCGAAATATTCTTATCTAAATAAAACCTGTGTATTTAATAACCTATTGGACATTTGTATACCCTACGTATGTCTGTCGCGAAATCCCAAAGAAAAATTACTTTGTCACTGTCACCGTGTTGACAAGTCATATAATTTATTTACGATCTGCCATTTTGATTTTAAATATTGACTATGCGTTTAACAGAGAAAGAAAGAATTGAAATTCTAATAATACTTAGTACTGGTGATAAGACTAGGACACAAAAAGAAGTTTGTCAGCTGTTTAACAACAGATATCCTCATAGACAACCTATTACTCAGTCTGCAGTGAGCAAAATAGAAAGGAAATGGACGGATACTGGTAGTGTTACGGACCGCTGGACCTTTGGAAAAGGTCGCCCTAGGATCTCAGATGAAAAGAAACTAGACGTTCTCTTAACTTTTCAAGATAATCCACATTCTTCAACTACTGACGCAGCCTATGATAATGATATACATCAAACAACAGTTTCCAAATTTTTATCCCTATAAAGTGAAATTCGTTCAAGAATTAATAAATGATGATTCAGATCGCCGAAACGAGTTTTGCGAAATTATGACCAACATGTGTAATCATGATCCATTATTTGTCAAAAGAATATGTTTCACAGATGAGACAACATTTTGTCTCAATAGAGAAGTAAATAAACAAAATTTTAGACACTGGGCACAAGAAAATCCTAACTGGTACAGGGAAAGTCATACACAGTATCGTCAAAGTGTTAATGTATGGACAGGTATTGTAGGCATTAAAGTTATAGGTCCATATTTCTTTGATTCCTCACTAACGGGGCAAATGTATCTTCAATTTTTGGAAGAGAATCTTATACCAGCATTAGCTACCCTACATCCTAATGTAGACGATCCGGATCTTCCCAGTGAACTGGTATCAACAGGATGGCGCACCACCCCATTTTGCAGCTGATGTCAGGAGATACTTAAATGAAACCTTTCCGAGACGATGGATTGGGCGACGTGGGACAATAGAGTGGCCGGCAAGATCGCCGGAGTTAAGCCCGTTAGACTTTTTTCTTTGGGAGTATGTGAAAAACGAAGTGTATAAAAATAAGCCACATACTATTGAAATTCTTTAGGATCGTATTCGAACTGTTATAAGAAATATTCAGTGTGATACAGTTACTAATGTGCAACAAGAGTTTTTCCATCGTCTAGGGCATTGTAGAGCTGTAAATGGTGGACATTTTCAAAATTTAATAAAATAGTTTTCTTATTTAATTTCCTGATATGTGTTTTATGTTTTATTTAGATAAACATATTTCGATAACTGTTGATTTTCAGTATAGGTTATGTTATACCAAAAATTTCTTTTCATAGAGAATTCAAATCAGCAGAAAAAAATAAGGCATTGTATTGAAAAAATCAAAGATGACAGTTGTACAACTTTTGTGAGTGACCCTGTATAGTTTAAAATAATTTCTGAATATGCGTAAAAATAAATCTAAATCGTCGGGTTCGAGCTTTTTTCTATTAGCTTTTTAATTTCCAAGATAATGAATTTATTCCTTAATTTATCATAACCCTATATATCTTTATAGACATAAAAATAAATTAACAGGTATATCGTGATTCTTTACAGTCAGATATAACATTTTACGTTGTCCGCAATAAAAAAAAATATATATAAAGCAAATCAGATTTGGTCTTTTTTAATTATTTCCATTTACCCTTTAAGTAAAATACGGTTATTATTTAGGGCTGATAAAACACCAAGGCCTGATTTAATTTTAAAGCTCCATCAACTTTTAATTCCCGCGTAAATCATTCAGAAAGGGGATTATTGCGGAACGGTACATCAACTTAGCCCCTGACTAATTGAAGCTTGTGAATAGAATAAGAAATATGATTATTAGAACAATGTTAAGCTTATTAGAGTTTTTTTAAGGTATTAGTGGTTTACACTTGAATATAGTGTATTAAATAGTGGTAATTGGTTAAGTAACTTAAGACATAAACACCGGTATTCACTTAAGAGGCTTACATTTAGAGCAGGTTTAACTTGACAGTTATACAGGGTGTCCCGCGACGAACTGCGGCGATCGATTTCTTAGAGAGTAGGCATTAGAAAAATTTGAAATTTTGGCAGCTAACTAAAGTCGATGGTTGCAATTCGCGCAAAATATTTTCAAGGTGGCGGCACTTCCGGTTATACCGGAAGTAGACGTCAACTTTCTTATTTTAAACGGAACACCCTATATATAATCGAATTTTTGGATTCCTCGAAAAATCCTAGGTATATTTCATGTATAATATTCTATACCTAAGGTCAACTGTTTTTGAGATAATTTGAATTTTATGTAAAAAAATGGCGTTTGCAGGTCTAGACCTAACTATAAATATCTGCTTATCGAAGTCTCTATTATTTATTTGCGGTTGGCTTCCTTGTCCAAAAGGGTACACTTTAGTGGCCTGTGCTGATATTTTTTATAGTAAATAAATATAGGGTGATCAAAAACTGACATTATAAATATACTTTAAAAAATCGTTAAGTTACTTTTTTCAAATGGAAACCCCCAATTTTTATAATTTTATCTTATTTAACACTTAAAATAAGGGTGACTTTTTATAAAGTTGTCTATTTCAAAAATTTGTAGTTTTTGAGTTATTGACGATTGACGTTAGCTGGTCATGACGGGGAGGCCTGGCGAGAACAAAACCAATTGGTTACTATAGAAACGTAATATTTGTTGTTGACAATTACCTACTAAAATATTATTTATTTATTATAGTAATTATAATAATTATTAAACTAATAATCATGCCGGGGCGATTAAATTACACACACGAGGATTATTTGAATTTGTTTATTATCTATGGTGAATCTAACAGAGTTTTAACAAGAACATGTCAGATATTTGCTGATAGATATCCAGATAAACAGAAACCGTCACCGAACAGCGTTAAACAAATGTTAGAAAACTATAAAAAAGTTGAAACCCTGAAGATAAAATTAAAAAAAGAAAGCCTATTCCCATTATAGTCTAGTCTACACAAGAGCACAGCACAACTTATTTTTTCAATAAATGTTGAAAATGTCCACCTTGTACTTCCAAACATTTTTCGCATCTCCGAATAAATCCCTCGTGGGTGGCCGCTCTAATTGAAGCTGGAGATAAACTTTCGAACGCGTCCCTTACCCTTGCCATACAGTCCTCTTTCGTTGTTACTGGATTGAAATAAACGATTCCTTTTATCGTTCCCCATATAAAATAGTCTAAGACTGTCAGATCGGGGGAACGAGGAGGCCATAGGAAAGGTCCATTGTTGGCAATCCACTTGTCGTAAAATGTAGCTTGTAAAAAGTTAGTAACTGCAACGGTTCTATGTGGTGGGGCGCCATCGTGTTGGTAGAAAATGTTCTGCCAAAGGTAAATTACTTAAATATTCGTTGTCCAACTCTTCAAAAATATTCAGATATCTTTCTTCTACAAAACTTTATAGTCATAATTTCACGGAAAGAAATGCGTTGATAATATTCATCGATTTATTGAATTAAGAAGCAATAAAATACATCAAAATTCGATTAATTTAATCTGAAGAGTGCTCAACAAAAAGAAGAAGGTTTAGTATTTTATGACTTTCTAAAGTACCCTGTATAAATAGCTTGTAAATATCTCAAAATACAAGAGTTCTAACCACACTACACCACAACTTGTTACGTTCTGGACGCGCGTTTCGCTAACCAAGTTAGCATCATCAGCAGAAGATATAAACTGAGTTTAAAGGTTTAGATATGGTGGAAATAGTCTGCAATAACATCAAGTTACGCCCTTAATACGCTGATCATGGTCGTTTCTTCGTGTGCTATAAGAACGGTAAATGTACAAAACAGCCAGTGGGAATAAACACTTTTTGAGGTATGCCTAAGACTATTGCTTTGTTTTTAAAATTATTCAATCCAGAACAATACACTGGCCAGTGCTTTAGAAGGTCTTCTACATCACTATTAGCCAACACCGGATTGGATATTGTGACCGTAAAGAGGCCCGGGGGAATACAGTTGCAGAAGGATACATTGAGGCTTCGGAAGAAAACAAAAAGAAGACAGCTTTGAGTATACTCGGAAATAAAGAAAATGAAGCAACTAATATTCAAAAACTGAACATATTTATTGCAACTTTATCTCAAGTTCATCAAGTACATCTCGTGTTAACCCATCAAGGCTCAAATTATGTTATTTTTAAAATTTTAAATAAAATTGAAATAGGCTATTATTTAAGCCTTTTTGGAGGTAACAGCGTTCGCCCAAATCAAAATAGCATATTAGTTTTTTCAAAACAAGCTGCACTATAAATATGACGCTGGGCTGATATGGGTAAATAATACTTATTTAAAATAAAACAAGGACATTCGAAAAACCATGTATATCTCAAAAAGAAATAAAGGAAAATAAATTAGTAAACTCTCGTATATAATTAAAAAAATATAAACAAAGTGATAAACAAAAACAAACATATTTTATAAAATAAAAGAACATATATTTATAAAGTTTCTGATGATATTTTGGAAAACAATTAAAAACAATATAATGATGCACTTGCTGCAAAAGGTATTTGGTTTACCGAAGCAATTTGGATACTGGCAATGGCGCTGTGTTTTACGTTTTTCAATAAAGTGACCTCTCTCATCATACCTAACATCATCGAGAACCTTTGGACTGGAAGTTGAAAGGGAGCTAAGTGGTCTGTCTACCTTTCAGGATGCGTTTGCCATGCCCAATTTTCAGATATTCTATGGCAAGGAATCTTCTAAAATATTTTAAAGAAATGGATTTCTTGCCATTAATTCTTTGGTATAAAAGGAACGCATATACGGTAGCCATATCGAGTCACTAGACACCAATACCACTTTTTCCTTCTCACCAAAATGTTATATTTCTCCAGCAACCAGTCATGTTGATCTACGCCTCTCATATAGCGGTTATAATTATTGATAACTCTGGGTTGAGGAACAGAAAGGCGCTCTTTTTTTCTTTACTCCATCTAGGAGCAGACGCTAATGGTTCAATGATATCAAAATTGTTTACTAAGGTCACAAAGATTTTGATTATACGATCAAATTGAAAAGCATACGCCCCTCCTCTACATTTTTCAAGATCTTTAGTTAACTTTAGTGGACATTTTTGTGTTTGCTTTTCCGTTATTATGCCAGTTGCCTGGAACCCTAGATCATTTAGTTTTGCATAATAATACATGACTACTGAAAAAGTTGTCAAAATAAACACAATAGCTTCTCGGGTCTTTTACTGCAGATAGCATTTTTATAACTACTTTAATTCCAAGGGGGTCTGTTGACATATCTGTTGGTTTTTTCCATAATATATGGAGAAATTAAAATCAATTTATTACGGTTTTATAAATTGTTTTAATGGATGATGACCGTAATACCGAACAATCATTTCATCAATAGATAAGTTTTCCTGAAATACTCCCCATTTAGAAAATTTTCAATTTACCACCCGGACAAAAAAATCTTTATTTCATCTATTGTTATACTAAATGTATGTTTATTTTTTTTATTTTTTGCACGTCTTACTGTTTCTTCTACAGTCATATTATACACATCTTCATCGAAAAAATACTGAAATATATTAACAGGTGTTGCTTCAGCCAAAGATGCTTTTAGTATATGGAATTTTTCACTCGGTAAGTCTTGTATACAATCACGTTCCTATATCGGGGGACAGTTTTGCCAATCTGTCAAAGTAATCGTCTTTATATTTTTACTTTTCTTTGGTGGTGGTGTTGATAATAGATCATTTTCAGAGGAAGGGGAACCACTTGCAGCAGAGGTCGAACTACAACCTCTAGTAATCAGTGCCGCTAATGGCCGGTCGTCTTCCTCATCACTCATGTGTTGCACGGTCTCTTCTTCACTTTTATCCTTAGTGTTAATTTCGGTACTTCCTGGAATGTCGCTTACAATAGGCAAGCCAATCTCTCTATCATCAAAGTCCTCCTCGTCCGTCAATTCGTCGACTTCAAGCGGTAGGGCTAAAATGTCTGCCTCAATTTGTTCTGAATTTAAATATGCTTTGGCTTCTTCTAACGTTTTGAAAACTGTTTGTTGATACTTCTTTCTATCCATTACTGTCTCTTAAAATCTAAAGGTAAAAGAAAAATCGCAATATTGCAAATATTTACTACACTGCCCAGCGTCCTAATTTTAGGACAGCTACTTTCCTGCTTCATATAACAAAATGGAGAAAAAACATACCAACCTAATAACTTCTGTAATAAACTTGATCTAATAGCTAGCCAAAACAACAAAAAATATTTACTTAAATCTAGTACTCACAGAATCTCAAAAAGAAAACCACAATGTTCAGATCTCGAAACTACGCGTAATAATGTACAGGGTGTCCCATTTTCGTAGGTTTTACGGGGTTTCCAGCTTATGAGTAGAGATAGAGAGATGCGGTTTTCGCGATACCGTGCTACTTTTCGATGAAACTAAAAACAAACAGATTTTAACCATTTTCCAAAGGGTGATTTTGAAAATTTGTCAACACCCCCTGTAACTCAGCTATCGTAAAATATATTTAAAATGTTTCAACTGGTATTTATAGATTTTTTCACGTAGAATTCAGTGGCATACTCAGATTTTTGCTGAGAGTCATAGTTTTTGACATATTGGCATAATACTATTTTTTAAATACCCTATATATTAATCTTATTCTTCGTGTCGAGAGCTTTTCAAAAACACACCATAAGTCATATTTATTTTCATAAATAACATGAAAAAATGCATTTTTCTTTAAACGGATTCATGGCATAGCAGATCAATCGAAATAAGAGAAGGTGGCTGTGGTAGCCATGGCAACGCCAACAAAAATATGATCAGGCAGCCATTACTGCTGTCATTTTTGGCATTATTGCGTTTAAATTTTTCTTGACGTCTATTATAATTATTGTTTTTAATATGGCTCAGAATCAAAAATTTGAATATTTTGAGAAATATGATATGAACGCGTGTTTTATATTGTCTAATGAAGATGCAGATCAGGCGGCAGAGCTTTATCTGAACAGGTTAGTTCTTTTTTATCTTCCTGCATTTTGACTTTATTGGTTCGCTTTATTTTATCTTAGATATCCCGAGAGAAGACAACCAGAAAAAAGAATTTTTCAAAAAATTAAAAATAATCTTTGCCAATATGGATGCAGAATAAAGACCGAAGAAAGGTCAACGTTTTAGCCCTCGTTCAGACAGAAACATCTTGCAGGAAAATAGACGAAGAGGCGGGTGTACCGAAAACCAAAGTGCAGAAAATTTTGAAAAAGCACAAATTCAAACCCTATAAATACAAAGCATCATCTGCATCTCGGTGATGCAGAGCGCAGATTGGAGTTCTGCAATTGGTTTATTTGAAGGCAGAAGATATCGATTTTGAAAAAAAGATTATTTGGTCAGACGAGGCACATTTTACTAGTTCAGGGATTTTAAATAGACACAACACGCGATTTTGGAGTCAAGAAACAACCATGTTATTTTTCCTAGGGAGCGTCAGCGCAGATTTGGATTCAATGTCTCCTGTTTTATTTTCAACCGAAAAATAGTTTACCAAATATATATCTGAATTCGATTGGTTACGTGCGAATCCTAGAAGACGCATTAGGAATTTTGGATGATGTTCCCTTGGCTCAACTAAATATTTATTTCCAGCAAGACGGAGCTCCAGCCCACAATGCCAGAATAAGATTGTTGATTTAACCTCTCAGTTTTAGATTTCTTTTTGTGTATTTAGAAAACAAGGTTTATTACGAAAACTTAGAACAACTTGGCCACCGAAAACGCTTTTGCAGAGTTACAAAGAGATACAATATGCATTAAAAAGAATTTTTAAAGTTTGTCACACTTGTAGGACACATAATGGTCTACAATTTGAACAATATTTGTAGTTTTAATGAAATTATAATTATTACCTTTTAAATTTTTTCTGATGCTGTTACTTTGTTATTTCGTTAATAAATATTTGTTAACTTTTTCCATGGCTCCACAGCCACCTTCTCTTATTTCTTCTCTTGATCTGCTATGCCATAAATCCGAAAAAGAAAAATGCATTTTTTCATGTTATTTATGAAAATAAATATGACTTATGGTATGTTTTTGAAAAGCTCTCGACACGAAGAATAAGATGAAAAAATAATATATAGGGTGTCCCATTTAAAAAATAGTATGTTATGCCAATATGTCAAAAACTATGACTCTCAGCAAAAATCTGAGTACGCCACTGAATTCTACGTGAAAAAATCTATAAACACCAGCTGAAACATTTTAAATATATTTTACGATAGCTGAGTTACAGGGGGTGTCCGAAAATGACAAATTTTCAAAATCACCCTGTAGCACGGAAACTAAAATGGTTAGGGCAAATCTGTTTGCGGCCTCTTTAGTTTCATCGAAAAGTAGCACGGTATCGCGAAAACCGCATCTCTCTATCTCTACTCATAAGCTGGAAACCCCGTAAAACCTACGAAAATGGGACACCCTGTATACACGTTGATAACTAGACTAAAACAGATTACATTTGCAAAATAAGACTGGCGCTGTAAACCGAGATCTATGTATTTTAATGCGCCGACGAAGAGTTATACGATAACACAGGCCAACACACATTTTGGTGTCTGCGATTTTTTAATTGTTCCTGGGTAATTTTTGGATGCAGAATCCAAAAAAGTTCTCAGATTTTGTCTATCAGATCTAGTTTTTTTTTAATTGTGTATACATTTTACATTATAACTGTTATAATATATAATATTACTATTGCCAGTTAAAAAAACAAAAATACATGGATTTAAGTATTTATTGCAAAAACTTAATTTACATAATTACATTAGTCACTAATCACATAAAAATTTTCTTTTATACAAATTTCTAGAATGAAGTTTACTAGGGCAGTCTCACTGAAGGCTCCAACAGTAGTCCGCCATCATGTGGCTATCCCATCATCCTTGATAACGGTCTTCCATAGTTTTAGTATCCTGATGGAATCTTTCCCCCTGTTCTTCACTACAATCACCTAAGTTTTCTGGAAAACGATCTAGGTAGCTGTGGAGCTAGTGAACTTTTATACTCATGTTACAGCAGAAAATATTGAAATTTGAAAGCATATTTTCCACTAATTCTACGTAATTCTCTGCTTTATGATTGCCAAGAAAATTTTGTACTAGTTGAACAAATGAACACCAAGCGTTAGATTCAGTCTCGTGGATTGATGTGGTGAATTGTGGATCTTTAACAAGTTGCCTTATTTGAGGGCCATTAAATATACCAGCTTTGAGTTTTTCCGTGCTAATGCCAGGAAATGTACGTGACAAATACCCAAAACAATTTCCATGTCAATTTAAAGCCTTCACAAATTGCTTCATTAGGCCTAGCTTGATATGCAAGGGCGGAAGTAAGATTTTTTCTCTTGAAAGCAAATGTTCGTTGATCACGTTTTGTTTTCCTTGAATCATGACATCTCTTGAAGGCCAATTTTTGTTAACTCAGTGCTCATTTGTAGCTCTGCGGTCCCAAAGGCACAAAAAACAAGGATATTTTGTATAACCACTCTGCTGTCGAAGGAATTTTTAAATCAACACAAATTGCCAATGATGTTCTTCGTATTTAATTTTTCTCAAAACTAATGCAATTGTTTCATATTCTTCCTTAATGGTAGTAGAATGACCAATAGGAATTGAGCCATATTTGTTACCGTTATGTAAAAGAACACATTTTAAACTACGTTTTGAACTGTCAATAAAAAGGCGCCAATCATCTGGAGTGTATTCAGGCAAATCCATTTTTTCTAAGAGACCTTTTATATTGTTACAGAATACCAAGTCTTTTTTCTGAGCGAAAAAAGGCAGCAGATCCTTATCTCCTACGATAAAATGTAATATTAGTACCTGGACAAAGTAGATTTTTTTCTTTTAATCTGGATGCAAGTAATTCAGCGGATTCCTTTGAGAGATTCAGGCCTCTTATAAGTTCGTTTAGTTCTTCTTGATTGAAACACTGCGGAGTTGTTGAAATCTGCTTCAAATTCGCTGTCGATTTCTGATTGAATTCTTTGAACTTCGTCAGACGTTGATGTTTCTGTATCATCTTCTGTCAGTTCGGGTAGACTGCTGAATGATGGAACGGGTATTTCTTCCGAATGCGCTACAGGCCTTCTTGCAGAATCTAGATCAGGATATGTCCATTTGTGTCTATTGTTTCTATTTATGCCTTTAATATTAACGAGACAAAAGTAGCAGTATCATGATGATTTCGCGGTTCTCTCCAAACCATTGGTACACCAAACTTTAGGCACTTCCTCTCTCCAGTTGTTCACTGTCGCAAATGTTCAACATATGTTTTACATGTGAAATGTGGGGCACAAGATTTATCTTGATCTCCTAAACGAACGCCAAAATAGGCAAGATAAGCTCTTTTCACAAAGTCAGAAATCGTTTTTCTGCTCTCATTCAAAGTGTATTCACCACACACATAACAAAACACATCGGGATGATTTACACAGGTACGTCTGCTTGTGGATGCCATTGTTTCAGTTTAGTGTCTTGATACTACAAAACGATCAAAATTTAAACAAAATTATAGCACAACTTTACTTGGGAAAACTCAGTAATATACTAAGTCAAGTACAGCCAAGCAGGTATAGAAGGATCGGGTCATAGGCAATTACAGGTATAAAAGTAATTAAGAGCAGTGTATTGAGTAGTTTCTAGTATAGGAACATTGGGTCAGGGACAATTCCAGGTATCCATTTGGTTAATTGGATTCTGGAAAATTTCTATTTTGACGTTTAAGTACATATTTATTTCTTTATTTGTTGTCCTTTATCAGAAAAAAATATCAATTAACCTATAACCTGTATTTCAAAAACTAGAGCTGATAGAAAAAAATCCGGTAGCATTTTTGGAATCAGCACATTAAAAACATCTAAAATCAGATGTTAGATTTCCGGCACCAAATTTTTGTTTTCATTTCGTCACCCTGTGTAATTGTCCGAAATAGCCGAAAATATATTTCAAACGTATTGTCCTATAAATATGACACTGGACGTTAACGGGTTAATTTAAATAACTGCGATAGTTGTGTAATTAATATTTACAATAAATAATGTATTTTTTAAAAAAATAATACTTGTCTGGTAATATATGATTTGATTTGATTCTGTTAAGTAGTCTTTAAGCTATTCCTCTAACTGACATACAGAGAGATAGACCGACAGAATTAATAAAACATCTAGGGACGCTAAAACGTGAAAATGTGTAAAATCTGAAGAGGTGTCTTCTTGAATGATTTCAAACATTTTATTTGGTTGTCATTATGTTCCGCCATCTTGAATTAATATCTACCATAATTTTACTAGTCCATATCTATACCACAATTAGTTGTAGCACACAATCTAAAATCAATCTACTGAGTAGTTTTTTCAGCGTGACTTTTTGAATATTTTATCAAGCCGCCATCTTGTTCTGCCATCTTGGATTCGCATCAAAATTTGGCCAGTTGACTTCTACATAATACTTAATTTCTGTGTAAGATTTGAGATAAATTGGACAAGAAGAAAAAAATTTTTGACATTTCACTTGGCCGCCATTTTGTTTCACAACAATGGATTTTGAAGTCAATCGGGTAAGTAGTTTTTTAGCTATTTCGCGAACAGACAGACTGACAAACTAACCGACAGAATTGACTACAATACTTCCCTTCCACCAGGAGAATAATAAACCTACTAAAATTTACCAACTAACATTCCGAAATAGTTATTCTTAAAACCTCTCTGAAAGTTCATAAAATTACTGTAAAGTAAATAGAATAACATTACGCTTCTGGAAAGTCATTTCAAAATGTATGTCATGCCAGAATATAGTTTTGCCAGTCGGAGTTATAACATCCATTTGTCCCTGTATAGCTTAACACATCGTTTTTACGAGACAGCGTTTATTATACATAATAAAGTTACTTTGTTATTATTTTAATGTAGCTAAAAGCTCTACCATAATAAATGAATGCCTTTAAGAAGACGTTAATTCTAAGTGTAGCTCCATCACAATTAGTGTTCCTAAAAGTCGGATTCCAGTAGGAAAGATATTAATATTCACTGTTCTTGTCTTTACTTTTTAAAAGTGATGTCACCATGAAGTGATGTTGAGTTATTGCATATCTAAACTACAAAACTTGCTATAAAAATATTAATATTAATCATCTGAGAAGGCTAGCTAGATAATCATGCTTACTTAAAACATATTTTATTATTATTTTAAACAGATAAGTAAAATGGGAATGTAGACACTTTTGTATTGCAACTGCAATGTTTTTTTATTAAATTAAAAACGTAGCAGAACGCTTTCGGCTTTCGCCATCATCAGTGCCACCTGAAAGCGAGGAAATCACTTTCTTAAAAGAATCAAAAAGAGGATGACATGTTATAAATTAAATATTTTAAAGAAAAGAAAGAAATTTCATAAAATGCAAAGGAATATAACCTAGGAGAAAATTAGGTAAATTATTTGTATAATTAAGTAGTGAAGTTAAAACATATTACTAAAAGAGCTGAGGTATCTAGTTAATAAAAAATATGAAACTTTGCAACATAATTGGAGATTAAAACAATTATATACAGTGAAATCTCTCAACAACGGACAGTAGCCGTGCCACAGAAACTGTCCGTTGTATAGAGGTGTCCGTTGTAGGGAATGAACAAATTAAATAATAATGTAATTTTATTTAAAAAAATATTTTTAGTTCAAATTATTAATACAATTGTTACTACGTATACACCAACATCTTTTACATATATATATATATATATATATATATATATATATATATATATATATATATATATATATATACAATAAAAATGTACTACCTAATATAAAATATTATACTATCTACATATACAGTTTGATACAGTTCTACTTTATAAAAAGTTTCTATTTAAAAAAATTATCTTAGTGTTGTTTGTCTTAAACTTTATTTTTAATAATTTGAAATACCATTTTAGACGGAACTTCTCAGATCTTTCCCTTAAAACAGAATCTCCAGATAACATGCAAAACTTTTCTATATCCCTTAACATTTTATATGCTTCCTCAATGTTCTTAATATTGGAAAAAATAATTTCTTCATCATCACTGTCAGATGAAATCTGACCCTTCTCACTATTTTGAAATTCACTTATGCACTCACGTACACTTATGTTAGGATTTTTCGGGGATAATACCACGAGTGCTTAAAAATTATATGGTTAATTTTTAAGCACGAATGCGCCAGGAATCAAATACAGGGAAACTAAGCTTTATTAACTGAATATTAAATACATACCTATTTCAAGTTCAGAAATTTGAATTTTGTAACAAATTGAACACAAATTGAATAATAATATACTAATAAAATTATTTGTCTAAATATTGAAAAGTACTTAATATAAATCTAAATATTCAATTTTAATTATTGATTGTATAATAAAAGGTATAGTTCTGATAATTATTAACCACATTGTTGTTTTGCGACGACGTAGAAGATGCCATCAGACCACTACTTGTACTTGTGCTGGGTGATGCTGCTACAAGGGCTGCTGAGGTGGTTCTTTTCCAGGTTCCCTCATTTTTTCAATAATTTTTTTGTGGTGATCTGGATCCATTTGCAAATAACTTGATAGGGATTTCGCATTCGAATGACCTGTAATTTTTATCAAGTTTTGCTCCGACACTCCGCTTCCGAATGGTTGGTATATTTTTTGTGGTATTGAGGCCTGATTTCTGTGCTTGATTTTTTGTCCAAGATGAAATCTCGTTTTCTCCTACTGGGCTATTTTAGAACCATTTTCTGGAAATTTTCCAATGGGGGTTTGGCGTCAAAAATAGTCGAGTGTTGGAGATACTTTTCCTTTTATCTTGTAATTCTTTATAAATTTTTACTGGGCAAAAGCTGGGACTTCTCTCGTTTCTCACCAACCACTTCGAATCGGCGAGTTTTCGGCCACCACCTTGACATGTTTTAGAAAATACAGGGTTGTATTGAATTCTATCTGTTTTTCCTCAGAAGTTGTCAGTTTCTTCTTTGAAAAAAGTTGTTTCCGCTCTTGCAGCTTCTCCTCCTCTCCAGGCTAATTCATAGGACAACAGAAAAAAACACTTCTTTTGTAAACCGTCTGGAATTGATTCATCACAAGCTTCGATTAGATTTTTTAATTCATTGTATGTTAAAAAAACGGCCCATTCTCTGCGTTTGCTTTCAATGCCTCGCAAATGTCTCCTTTTGGCATTTTTTGAGTCTCGGGCCGATTTGAATTCGATCTGCTCGAAGAGATTTATTTTAATTTTGTATTCATTAAAATACCTTTCCATCAATAATTTCGCCGTCACATTCCAAATAATTTTTACCGTGCCTTCTTTATATTCCTCCCCGTTCATTTTTCGCATATTGTAGGCCCAGCTTTTCAAAATCATTGCTAGTTGGGATACTGGAGTATCTTGGTCAAACGTATAATTTTTTTCATCGCAGAATGACATAAACTGTCTCCAGATGCTCTTCTTGGATTTAACGGTGTTTCTTGGTTCGCTTCCAATTATATTTTCATCAATTTCCTCTTCTTGAACTAGCCCAAAGCGATTATTCATATTGACAACTTTTCAAAAATGTTTGAAAGATACTTAAAAAAAAAACAGTTTCTAGGGACTCTAGCGTCTCTCAAGAGCGGGTTTCATATTGTCAAGATTTCATTTTTTGGTTAGGTATGTAACCACACCACCAGTCTAACGGAAAAATTTGTACATGTGTGGAATATTCGTGAATAAACTTTCATCAATTTTTCAATCAACTTTCATCAATTGAATATGAAGTTAAGTCGGAAGACAATACATTGATGTTTCTACATAATTCCGATAATGGCACATCATCTTCACTATCGTAGTCAATGTTTTCCTAGAGAATTTCGTCGAATCCAGCTTTGCGGAAGCAGTTATTGATGGTCTTGGATTCGACTTTTTTCCATGCAGCAACAATCGAAATCAAGGCACTTACAACATTTACAGATTTCTCCAATTGTTCGGTAGGTTCAGAATACTCCAACCTACCCTGGCCCAATGGCTGGCAATGTGATGTCGTATTTAGCGGTAAAAAAATATTTTAACATTTTTTATTTCCAGTTTTGGGTGAGATGCAGCATTATCCAAAAATAAACGTACATTCCGGTTTTGCCTTTGCATTTTTCGGTCAAATTTCATCAACCAATCCGACATTATATCCCTTGTGATCCATGCTTTCTTGTTATAGTACCATTCAAGTGGCAATTTTTCCACGCTTGATTCACGATTGATTAAAACAACGGGGTTTTTTACTTTTTCCAATCAGCAGTGCTTTTTTTTTCTGCATTCATAGCGAAGCAAAATAAAATAGTGAGTTTCTTCTTGGACGCTTTTCCGCCAGCACATGCTGCGCCTTTTAAAGAAAACGTTTTATTTTGCAAGAACCCGTTCCATCGGTGTTATAAATGTCTCTCGGTGCGTAGTTTTTGATAATAGCACATACTTTTGTGCGCCATTCAGATGGATTTGAAAGATGGCGTTGACACAACACATTTGGTCTACGGCAGCACCCTCAGCTTTCGCAAATTTCTTTTTCCCGGTATCGGCGGATCGTTTGTTAAAATCGCTTGTTTCTCAAACTATCATAAATTTGAAATTTTTCAACACAGAACTTTTCGGCTAATACTCTAACACTAAGTTTGTTTTTTTCCGCGTACTGGATTATTTCAACTTTTTCTTGAAGACTCAAAAACTTTCTTTTGTTTGAAGACATATTGATCGCACCAGAGTAACATCAACAAATCTAAGATATTCTATTGATGAAGACTACATTTTATAAAAATAAGGCGATCTATTTATTATGCAATTCACCGCAATTTACCTACTAGCCAGACAGCATAAGCCAGCCTATTGTTAAACTAGTGCTATTAAAAAAAATACCAGCATTAAATGTGGATTTTTCAAAAATTATCTGAACATCTGTCCGTTCTGAGGAGGTAAATTTTACTGTTTTTATTAAAAGTGTTCCAAATTTTACTGTCCTTGTCCGTTGTTGGGAGTGTCCGTTGTCAAAAGGGTTTAATACACAAGAAAATTGTCCGTTTAGCAGAGGTGTCCATTGTTCGGAGGTATCCGTTAAGGGAGGTTTCACTGTAGCTCTTTGAGAAAAAAATGTGTTTTAAAGTGTTTTCAAAAGATTTGTGATTTACTTACTTATTCAGGTGAGCGCAGGAAATTCAAAGGAACATGATCAAACACAACAACGAACATTTAAAATTTGTTAATATCACATCTATAAAATCATATTAAAATATCACAAATGGTGTGTTCTTTCACCCCTTTTGGCGATTTAAAAAATGAAAATGTTTAAACTTTAACACGTGGTTGCTTC
This sequence comes from Kuschelorhynchus macadamiae, assembly GCA_030620095.1. Classification (NCBI taxonomy): domain Eukaryota; kingdom Metazoa; phylum Arthropoda; class Insecta; order Coleoptera; family Curculionidae; genus Kuschelorhynchus; species Kuschelorhynchus macadamiae. Next base: position 51,326 of record JAUTXW010004395.1, read on the forward strand.
AAATGAATATTATGAAATATTTTTGGTAGGTTAAGTCTAAAGGGGAAGTTAACTGCGTGAGGTTGGCTAAATGTAAAAACAATTAAATGTGATGAAACAAAACAATGTCATTACACTGTAGAATTTTTTAAGCCAGAATCTTAAGAAAATAGATCAAAATGAGAAAATTAATGTAGAAAATTCAAAGGTTTACATATAATATTAAAAAATTGGAAACTTTAAAATCTAGTCACAAACAATTTTTTAATAAGTCAGGGTTGGATCTAGCAGAATTAAAAACCAACGGGTATTTAACTATCAAAACTGCGAATCCAATAAAGGATAAAAAAATAAGGATTTTTAATACATGCTTAAACAAAAAGTGGTCATAAGGAAAGTACTTATTGCGTACGAAATGAAAAAAATTTAAATTTAAGAGAAGAACAAAAACAAACCCAGATAGAGTCGAAGGTTAAGGAGCAAAAAGGGTTCTGAATGTTACCTCCTCCCATACTAACCCTGCCTTCTTTCCTCTATGGTATCCTGTGGACATATTAATGCTAGATCACTTTTAAATAATTTTAATGATTTTAAAACACATTTGCAGGATAATAGTTATGATATACTGGGTGTCTCGGAAACTTGGTTGCACACGGAAATAAATGATATTAGCTTCAAATAAATTTCGACAAACAAAAAGCATAACAAGTTGGGATTATTATAAATAACTCCGAAATTTTACAACTTCAGCTATAAGGTCGGAAAAAAAGCTTATCTAAATTATAAGTTTTGCATTTCTAATCAAAGACAAAAATGGCACGAGCTAAATAAACTAAATATTATTAAAAGAGAAAAAAATAGGTTGCCAGAATCCTTAACAAATGTAAATTATTTAATTACATATTTCTCTAGAATTGCTATCAATAACGATATACCTGATCAGAATTTCATTACATTCTATAGTAATAATAGACTTACTAACTCTACATTTAATTTTTCTCCAATAAGGGAGAATTTTACAAAATATTAACACTAAAGCCTTTGGGATAGATCAGTTAAATATCACTCTAATTTCGCTAGCTTGTCCCAGTATTTTGCCCCCTCTTACGCATATTTTAAATATTTGTATAGAAAAGTCGTATTTTCCGTTGAAATAGAAACAGGCGAATATTGTACCTCTACCCAAGGTGGGCAATCCCACACAGTTCAGCCAGTTACGTTCGATTTTAATTCTTCCGACGCTTTCCAAAGTGCTTGAAAAAATTATGGAATCTCAGATGTCTATTTTTTTGGAAACCAATAAATCATTTTCGCATCTAGCAACCAAAAAAAGTAATAAAACATTGGCTTTTACTCCACAGTCGAAAAATGGCTGTAAACTAGTGTTACTTTTATCTGTTTTCTAGCTTATGCTATAGTTTTGCTATAATACAATATGTATTTTCTATATTTGAAGCTTATTCATTGTTAGATTTGATTCCATCCTTCCTATGGGATATTTTATACCTTTACCTGATGATTGGGCTTGTGTTTTTGTAAGCGTTATTCTTTTGCATTTGCTACGATTTTCGCCGTTCATAGCAATCATGTGCAATGCTTTGGCGATAGCAATACAAACTGACATCTAGACTTGATATGATTTCGTGTTTTTCAAGAACGATGTCCCATATGAATCAGCTTTTCCAATAGTCGGTTGCATAAACTCTGCAAGACAATTTTTCATTATGTAATGGCGAGTTAACAGAACTTTAACTACTTTTTGCCACCTTACTACCGTATAACTAAAAGCAAATAAACATAGAGTGACATCAGATTAAATAGTATCAGTATGTGTGATCTCCCGTTGGAAGTTTCCTTAAACTCCGGGGATTTCAAACAAAAATGGAGTTAAATTCAATAAGAAATCTAGAAGGAAAATTCCACCTTTCTGAATTTTACAAATTTATAATATAATGTTACCGTTGTAAAAAAAAACGGATTAAGTCTAACCTTTTTTCTGTTTTTTATTTACACAAAGATATATTATAGGGATAAACCTGACATCGCAGTCATTCATGTCAACTTAGGGCGCTTAAATATAACAATAAATGTCAGACAAAAAGTGCGAAGGAAAATCTCAAGGGTATCAAATTTACATATTTAGGGTTATAAACCCAAAACTTTTTCGTTGGGCCGGACGTTTCAGACAAAAATGTTAACTTTAAGGATACGATATCGTAGTGAAGCTATTTTGATATTCTTTATACGAATACTTAAGGAGGTAAAACAAGACAAATATCAAAAATTGTTTTTTATATCCGTAACAATTAGCTAAAGTTAAAGCATAAAAACAGTACAAAATTATACAATTAGTACTATGTAAAATTAGACCTAAAGGGCTGTGTGCACCTGCAAAAGTAATGAAACAAAAAGTTCTGTTTGTATAACGTATATACGTGCTGTAAGACCTCCTTCAAAAATCCTATAAACTATATGTCTGCTCCAAGTTCCTGGTATTGTGACGATTAAAAATTCCCGCACTTAAAAAAAAACATTCGTCTGACAAGATAACAAGTCTGCCAAATAAATCGTTAGCATCGCGCTGGCAAAACAGTTCCCGGCGCACGACACCGCCAGGATGTAAATGTTGCACTATACAGGGTGTCCCAACTAAAAGTATCCACCCCAAATAACAAGTCGGCAAGACAAAAAAAAATAAAACGCTCGGACCTGTCGATTTTGCTTTTGAGGGGAAACATTTTGCGCCTATTTTCAATTTCGCAACATCACCCTCTGAGCGGGGGTGAGATTCACCCCCAAAATGTTAAATGGAAAGGGGGGTCGAGTGATACCTTATTTTGAAGGGTTTCCGACCCTGGTTACAACTGCCAAGTTTGAAGCCTCTGCTGTCATTCCCGAAGAAATGGCAGCTTGTCGAAAAAAAAAATATTAATAAATTAACTCCAAGAGTTAGCTGCTTTAAATTTAGGGTATGATGCAGGCTAGTGAAAAGATTTTAATAATAATTACTCCGGACGAGAGGAAAATAAAAATAGTAAATGTAAATTAATGGGGAATTTTTGCGTTTAAGAAATGTTTTCTACAAAGACTAAAGTATTTTATGAATTGTTCGAAATGTTCGCCATTTACTCCCTTGCAATGAAACAGACCGTTGCCAAAACGTTTAAGCTAACTTGTCGAATTGTCACAGTACAAAATTAAAAAAAAAAATCAGCAATCCATTCTTACTGTTATCATAAAACATCAGCAACAAACAAAATAAAATCACATTGTTATCGTTTATTTAGTGTCAAGCATTCATGCATTTATTACAGTTTGTGCATTTTATTTAAAATTTATTTTATCTGAAAGTGTTAAAAGACGAAAGTTTCTAACAATTGCCGCCTATGACCTTTACGATACAAGAGAGAATCGAAATTATTGTTCTTTACATTAGAAACAATAATTGTGCGAGAGCTGCAGCTGTAAGTTTTAATGAATCTCATCCCGAACATTCTTTGACTCATAGAAGTGTATTACAACTGTGGAACAAATTTTTCGAAACCGGTTCAGTTGTCAATAAAAAGCATGAAAGAGTAAGACCAATAAGAAATGAAAATGTTGAGGTTACAGTCCTTGGTCATGTTGCTATGGTCCCAAGTAACTCCATCAGAGGAACAGCTGCAATATTAGGAGTCTCCCGAAGCAGTGTTCACCGGATTCTAAAATCCCTTAAGTTTCGACCCTTTAAATATCAATTGCTTCACGAAATGAACGAAGATGACTTTGATCGCAGAGTAGAGTTTTGTGAGAATATTTCTGAAAAATTAAACAACCATACCATTTCATTGTACAATATTTGTTTTTCTTACGAAGCCACATTTTACTTAAATGGAGAAGTAAACCGTCACAACTGCAGGTATTGGAGTGACAGCAACCCCCATTTATTCAGGGAAACCCATAGCCAGCATCCGTTAAAAGTAAACGTGTGAGCGGGAATTCTAGGGAATCACGTTGTTGGACATTTTTTCATAGAAGGCAATTTAAATGGTGAAAGTTATTTAAATTTACTTGAAAATGCCATCGATCCGCAGATTACTGAGATTCTAGAAAACGACCAGGATTTAGCTGAAGATCAGATATTCTTTCAACAAGATGGACCACCTCCTCACTACGCTCGTCCGGTAAGAGATTTTCTCGATAATACTTTTCCCGATTACTGGATTGGAAGAAGAGATCCCATCGAATGGCCGGCACGATCACCTGATTTGACGCCGTTGGACTTCTTTCTTTGGGGACACTTGAAAACAAAGATTTTTAAGGTGCAGCCAGAATCACTTGAGGATTTAAAACAGCGAATAGTAGCTGAATGCCGTCAGTTAACACCTGAAACATTTCAAAATGTTCGAGAGGAATTCGAGGCTCGTCTGTATCATTGCATGGAAGTAAATGGCGAACATTTCAAACAATTCATAAAATAATTTAGTCTTTGTAGAAAACATTTCTTAAACGCAAAAATTCCCCATTAATTTACATTTACTATTTTTATTTTCCTCTCGTCCGGAGTAATTATTATTAAAATCTTTTCACTAGCTTGCATCATCCCCTAAATTTAAAGCAGCCAACTCTTGCAGTTAATTTATTAATATTTTTTTTTGAACAAGCTGCCATTTCTTCGGGAATGACAGCAGAGACTTCAAACTTGGCAGTTGTAACCAGGGTCGGAAACCCTTCAAAATAAGGTATCACTCGACCCCCTTTCCATTTAACATTTTGGGGGTGAATCTCACCCCCGCTCAGAGGGTGATGTTGCGAAATTGAAAATGGCAAAGCAAAATCGACGGGTCCGAGCGTTTTATTTTTTTTTTGCCTTGGCGACTTGTTATTTGGGGTGGACACTTTTAGTTGGGACACCCTGTATTAAATTTGTATGGATGCTACATATATTTCTTCAAGATCCTCTGACCGTCAGTTTTTGGCACACCGATTTCCTTCTCAACGTTTCTACATGAAGACGAAGGTGTTGCTTCTATATATTCCAAAACATCTATCTCTTTTCTTTCCCAGTTCTCTTTGTTGTAAGTTTTAGGACGCGGATGAAAAAATAATATAGACAATAAAATTCTTATTATTAATAATTTTCTTTTGACAACTTTTAATATAAACATGCTCCTTTAAGACAAGCTAGAATAACTAAACCTAAAGCTTTATGGCTAACGCCTAATATTAAACTATTTATGTCACAAAGAGATCGTGCATTACAAATATTTAAAAGGACTCGTACAGCAGAGGATTGGATGCTTTATAAATATTTGCGTAATTTCACCCTCTCACAAGTTAGAAGGGCTAAAAAACAATATTTAAGTAACACCTGTGCGGAGAAAAATACTAAGAAAACTTGGAAAACTTTAAAATCTTTTAATATTACCTCTGACAAACAAACATTTATCCCACCTAGCTTATCTAATCCTGATGATATGAATAACTTTTTCAGTAATTTTTTTCGAAATATTTCTGACTGCAGTGAATGGATAAATTTTTATAATAACAATTTGCTTAACATAAATAACACATTTTCTTTTAAACTAACGAGTATCGCAGAGGTTAATAGCATTTTACAAAACATAAGAACTAATGCAAGTGGAAATGACAGCATTAGTGTTCAAATGCTAAAATATTGTAGACCTTTTATTGATAAGTTCATTACCCATATTATTAACTGTTGTATTGAAGCGCACTATTTTACGGATCAATGGAAAATGTCAATTGGTAAGCCGCTGCCTAAATCGTCTAATCGAGAAAATTTTAACGACCTCAGAATTATTAGCATTTTGCCTGCAATATCAAAAAAATATTCGAGAAAATTCTATATAATCAATTAAATGAATACTCTAACGCTAATAAATTGCTTCCTAGTTCTCAGTTTGGATATTTGATAGTGGGCAATGCAGTATTTTGGTCCTGTTAGATTTCTCTAAAGCTTTTGATACAATAAATCACGAGCTATTATTAGCAAAACTTAAATATTATGGCTTACAACAGGAGTCTCTGAGCATAATTAAATCCTATTTGTCCAATAGATTTCAAACAATATCTTCTGATAATAAATATTCTGATAAAACACCGATTTTATCGGGTGTTCCGCAAAGTTCTATTTTAGGACCCTTATTGTTTATAATATATACATCTGACATATTAAATTCATTAAAGTATTGTAGCGTCCAGGCATATGCTGACGACACCCACATGTATTTTCATTTTAACAATGAAAATGTTTTAATGGCTTGTAATAAAGTAAATGAGGATTTGAATATCTTATTGAATTTATCTCAATCTCAAGTTTAAAATTGAATCCTACTAAATCATCACTTATGCTGTTTGGTATCAAATCTCGTACAACTGAATTTAAAGAACGTATTGATATATCAATTGACGGCATTAGACTACCTGTTGTGGATCAGGCAAAGAATTTGGGTGTTGTAATTGATTCGGAATTAAGATTTAGGCAGCATATAACTCAATTAGTATAGTCACAGACATATATTAGATATTCGATTAAGAAAAATATTTTATGAGTCCCTTGTATTGTCAAACTTTAACTATTGTGATTATATATACGGGCTTTGTTTAGACAATTTAGACAAGGTGCGCATTAATGGCTTAAGAAAATATGATCTTTTATCATTTACTTTTAAAGAACTTAACTGGCTTAATATGAAATTTAGAAGAGATTTGCATTTTGAAAATTTTTTAAGGAATATTTTTGTTAATCAAAATTCCCCAGTTACGTTGAAATCGAAATTAATTTTACGTTCAAATGTTCACACTATCGATATTCGTGGAGTAACGAGTAGACTAACTCTGCCTCATCATCGTAGTGCCATGTTTCAGATATCGTTTACGTATAATGCTGTCAAATGTTTTAACTCTTTGCCAAGGGAGTTTATCGGTCTCAGTGCGTCCTTATTTAAAAAATATTACAAAAGTCACCTGTTGAATATTCGGTCTTTAGATTAAAATATTGACTATCTTCATGAGTGATACTCCTGTATATTTTTCTTTGTTACGCATGTTAATTTAAAAATTTAAATTTATTTATCGAGCTTACTTGCTACATATTTGCGCCGGGGCTTAACTGAAAAAAAAACTTTTTTTTCCCAACTTTATCTATTTGTTACTATTTTTTTTCTAATAAAAGACATTTTTATTTATTTATTTATTATTATTTGATGATTGTGGGAGGTGTGTGCAATTTTGGGGGGTTGTTTTTAGAATAATGGATGCACCAAAAGACAAATGGTACTGGAAAAGGCCACGGACTGAACAGGAGCTGCTGGGGGAGTTGGAAATAGCCGAGGAGCAAATCTGACTTTGGTGGCGGTTCGGATGTAGATGACCAATTTGATTGTCAAGCGTCCTCAAGCATGCGATATTCAAGAGGATCAAACACACCTTCTTCCAGTTGGTGTTCTGAAGTTAGTTTGTCGCCAGCAATTGAAAATTTTATGCCAAGAACAACAAGGAAAGGGGCTAAACCGGATCCTCCTGCTGATTTCTCAGATTTTGATCCCGACGATTCAGTTGCCGACAAAACCTATAGACCAGATTCTCCAACTCCTTTGCAAAATACATTATTATTTTTTGACAGTGATGACGACCTAGGTGTAGAAGAAGTAGAAGAAGAAGTTCAGGAGTTTTCCTTCAGGTCAAAAATGTCTGTGCCTCCTACAAGCTACATAAATTATATTTTTTCCGAGGAAACTGGTCCTAAGATAGAGGTATAGTAATATAACTTTGTCCACTTTATAGAAATAAGTAACAAGACCATTTTCTTTTTAGGTTGAATCTGAAAAGCCATACGATTTTTTTGAAATAACGTTTACTCAAAATTTTATAGAATACTTTTTTCAACAATCAAATCTCTATGCCGAACAAATGAAAATAAATTTACAACTTACCGTGGAAGAACTGAAAGCTTTTTTAGGAAAACTTATCATTATCATTTACCTTCACTGAGGCTTTATTGGTCACGTGATCGAAATTTCTATAGAGAGAGAATAATAGAGAGATTTTTAAAAATATTTAGATGTTTACATCTAAATAATAATCAGAATATGCCAGCTCGTGGGACGCCTAACTCTGACAAACTCTACAAAATTCGCCCATTGATCACACATTTTTCGAAGGTATACTCTGAATCTTTCACTCCAAGTAGAAACGTGGCCATAGATGAGAGCATGATTGGTTTTAAGGATCGTACAAGCCTTAAGCAGTACATGCCCGTGAAGCCTGTGAAAAGGGGCTTCAAAGTGTGGGCCCTGGCTTGTTCCGAGATAGGCTACTTATACGCATTTGACGTATACCAAGGGAAAGAGCAGGATGGGTCAGACACTCTAGGAGAACGAGTTGTTTTGAAGTTGCTTGTAACTTTAGAAAATAAAGGTTTTTTGTGCCTATTTTGATAATCTTTTCACAACAATTCCACTTATGAAAAAATTAGCCGACAGATCATTATTCGCCAAACAAGGAAGCATTTTCCAAAGAGAAAATTTTCCAAATAAAAAAATAGCGAAGTGTCGGATTTCTCAGTTAAAGAGAATAGCGAAGTGGAAAGACCGAGGAACCAAGTCAGTAACAGTTAGTAGCAATATGTATCATGCCGCAGACACTGGACAAGTGCTTCGTACAAATAAAACTGGCGAAAGAGAGACTGCTGCATGCTTTAGATCTATTGTTGATTACAAAAAAATCATCGGAGATGTCGATCGTTTTGACCAAAGGCTTGAGTATAATATAAGCTAATTTTTTACTTGATTGTTACTTTAATATACCATAATTTATTACATATATATTTTATAGCTCTTGTTGACACATATTTTAAAATAATTTTTTACGCTCTTGAATACTATTAGGTCAGATTGATTATATTTGTGTGTGGATTATTTCTTTCTATATATTTTCTAAACATATATATTTTTAATTTTTTTTACAGTTATTTCATTTTCAATATTTTATTTTATATATTGAAAGTTGCCCACTTAAACATATGATCCATGTTCACTGGTTTCAATGACTTTTCTTTTTTGGCTCTGAGTAACAATTTTGATATAGGGGTGGTTATTGAGACGTGGCTGAATGCAGACGTGCCTCCAGACACGTTTACAATTCCTGGCTACAAAATGTTTCGTAAAGATAGACCTCAGGGTAGGGGTGGTGGTTGAAATTTTGAAAATAAAACTTTGTAACAAACTCTAGTATGTGGGAGTTATTTACCGACCACCTAAGGCTTCTCTTGAGACATTTATTAATGATATAGATAATATTTTTGCTTTTGTTTGTAATATTTACAATAACGTCATATGTCTAGGAGACTTCAACATTAATTTTTTTAGCCTGCAAAATCCTGTCTTATCATGCCTTGAAGCTTATGATCTGTCTCAAATTATCAGTGAACCAACCAGGATTTCAGCTAGTACGAGCACTCTGACCCAATTTTTATTTCCACGTCACTTGCAATAAATATATGTGGTACAATTAATGCAGATACAGTCTCCGATCACAGAGTAACGTATTGTGATCTCTCTACAAAGGTTATTTCTTATCGTAACTTTGATCGTTTTAATTATGATGGTTTTATCTCAGATTTTGACTGGTATTCTATTTTTAACAATAATAACATAAATGAAAAAATTACTATTTTTAATAATTTTATTATATTCTTATTTGATAAACACGCTCCGATGGTAAGTCGCAAAGTTACAAAACCAAAGGCAGAGTGGTTAACCCCTAACTTAAAAATGTTAATTAAAGATAAAAATAAAGCTTTACAAAAATATAAAACATCTCATTCTCAAGTCGATTGGAATAATAATAAACAACTAAGAAATCTTTCCGTGTCTATGATAAAACGCGAAAAACAAAATTATCTTAATTCAGTTGCTGCTAGGCGTGAGCATCGTAGAACTTGGTCTGCTTTGCGTAATCTCAATATACATTGTAACAAACAAGGTGGGGCAGAGTTGTCAGCTAATCTTTCAGACCCCAATTCTATTAATTCTTATTTTTCAAAATTTTTTCAATATGTATCCTATAATTGTGATAATAAAATAAATTTTTATAGCAATAGTTACTCCTCAAGAAATACTCAGTTTTCGTTCAAATTAAGTAATGTTGAAGAAGTTAATACAATTCTACATTCTCTAAAAAAAAATAGCATTGGTTCTGATAATATTTCACTTAGAATGTTGAGATATTGTAGTCCACATATTGATATTATATTGCTTCAACTATTGCATAGAAAATTCTTATTTTCTTGATAAGTGGAAAAATGCAATAGGTATCCCACTTCCCAAAAATAAGGACCTTCAAAACTTTTCTGATTTAAGAATCATAAGCATATTGCCTGCGGCTTCTAAAATCTTATATAAACAAATTTTTGATTTTGCCATTTTTAATAACATAGTGCCTGAAGTGCAGTGTTGCTTTAGACCCGGGTTTAGTACTTCCACTGCTCTTGCAACTATTGCCAATAACATTTTTGTAAATACTGATCAGGGTCTTGTCACTGTGCTCGTGTGACTTGACTATTCAAAAGCCTTTGACACTATCAACCATAACTTGCTCTTAGCCAAATTGAAATATTTCGGCCTTAATAACGTCTAAGTAAAATTAATCAAATCCTATCTATCATGCAGATCGCAGAAAATCTCTTATAATAACTGTGAGTCAATATAGAACTTTCTATATTGTCTGGTGTACCCCAAGGGTCTGTCCTGGGGCCTTTTCTTTTCAGCATTTATACTTCTGACATTTTAACGTCTCTTAATAATTGTAAGATAATAGCATACGCAGATGACGCCCAGATTTATTTTTCCTTTAGACCCGAAGAGTTTGAAGTGGCTAATAATATAATAAATAATGATTTAAATGTAATTAATACTTTGTCTAAAGAACATAATCTAAATTTAAATTCAAAAAAATCTAATGTGATGATATTTGGTAATAGGGACAAATGCAACTTTTTAGCTTTAAACCTGAATATCTCCATCGACAATAATGTATTAAATTTTGTTGAAGAGGCTCGAAATTTGGGTATAATTTTCGACTCTAATTTGCGTTTCAGCAGTCACGTGCAGGAACTTAGACGAAAGTTTAAATTAAAAATATTATTTGCCAATCGTCATATTCTTAATTTTCATCTAAGAAATTTGCTCACAGAATCCCTAATTCTTTCACAACTTAATTATGATAATTTTATTTATTTTCCATGTCTGAGTTCTTTGGACAAAAATAAAATACAGGTCATACAAAATTCATGTTGTCGTTTAATTTTTGATATATCTAGAAGAGAACATATTTCTCATAAAATAAATGAATTAAATTGGTTACGTATGGAAAATCGATGGATACATTATCTGGGAAATTTTGTTTTTAAACTTATTAATGGTCCCAAATCTAGTTGTTCTTTGAATAACATATTTCAAACTCGTGAATCACAGCATTCAGTTAATGTAAGATTCAAGGATAAATACACAATGCCTCATTTTCGAACAACGTTGTTTAAAAGATCTTTTTCGTACATTTCAATTTCTCTTTTGAATTTATTGCCTAGAGAATTCAAACTTTTCAATTTTAATAAGTTTAAATTTAAATTAAAACACTTTATTTTAGATAGGCAAAAGGCTTGCAGGGCTTTTCTGTCCTAGCTTAAGCTCATTTTATTCTGTGGGCATGGATCTTCCCAAAGAAACACCTTAGCTATTTTATATTCCTTCCGTACTTCTTTAATTTTAATTTCATCGCCCTCGCATACTTTGTAACCTTGAATATTATTATTCACACATATTTTTGTGATCTAAGAATTTAACAAAAAATATTTGTGTCAATCTGTTTTGCCATGTTAACAAACAAACCGCCATTTTTTGTCAACTAACTAATTATGTATCTTATTTTCCTACGCATTCCATAGCACAGGATAGTCCCTCTGCTGGTTAAGTAGAGTAGCATTTATTTGCTAGACTTCGCCAGCGCAGGGATGATTCCTGGCAGGTTTAATGTATTGTTCTTGTTTGTTTTTATATGTTTATTAAAGGCCTTATTTATTTATTTTACACTGCGTAAGTTGGAAGAGTAGGAGATGGTGGATGACATTCCTGTATTACTTTATCGATTCTAGCATAGTCAGTTCATATATAATTTACACAAAGTATCAAAAAAAGCAATCTCAGAAAGAAAACACTGAGTCAGCCAAAATTTTGAAGTCTTCTCGCTGATCAATTGATCGGAAACTTTACATTTAGGAAAAAGTCAGGTCCGATACCATTAAGAAATTATTTTGGAAATATTTTACATTTTCCAGTGAAAATCACAAAACGAAGATGCCAACAATGCAGCAAACTTGGTATTCAAAAAAGGAGTAATTATATGTACGGTGAGTGCCAAGTTGCGTCGAATGTTTTGGTCTTTACCATAATTCCTAGTTTTATAGCTATACCTATTTTGTTTGGTCGTTGTATAAATTGACTGTTTAGTTTTAATTGTTTTTTTTTTATTAAGAAATCACATGTTTTGTTTACTAGTTTCGTTTGATTTAGTTTATTTTATACACTGCGCAAAACAATTAACGCAACGCCTAAAATTTCGTCTAACTTTGAATGGAAATTTCTCGAGAATGGTTGATCCGATTTTGATGAAATTTTTATCGAAATTTAGGTTAATTCCTCGTAAATATTCTTTTGATATTAAAATTCAATGTTACTTTGTTCTAGGCAATAATACAGGGTGAAAAAGAAAGACATGTTTTATTTACCAAAGTTTAAAACACCCGGTAGAATAAATCAGATGGATTCAAGAGATCTAACCAAAAGAATGTTGTAGCCCAGTATGTTTCCCATAAATCTTTTTTTATTCGCTTCAATTGCACAATTTTTGCCTGAGTTACCGGACTTATTGAAAAGTACTGCATTTACTGTGTTTTAAATGGATTTTACCAGTTCATGTTTGAATTGATTCTGTTGAAGACGTTTGTAATTTGTAGCTTGGTTGTGAAGATTTTTTTTTTTTGGATCACTAAAATTCAATATTAGTTTTGTTCAGTCATACATACATACACATACATAATACAGGGTGCAACGAAAAATAAATTATAATGTTTTTTAAATTACGAACGAATCGGTTACCGGATATTTGAACATGGCGCTATTCTACATTTTAGTTTAGTTATACGAAAATTTCTTGGTGATATCAAGGGCCAGGATCGGTTTAGTTTTGTCAATAATACAGGGAGTTAGAAAAACGTGTTTTAATAGGTAAGATTGATATGAACACGACAGTCAAAAAAACAAAACACTAAGAACTAAAACTAACAAAAATAAACTTTATAACTATTGAACTAATATTTCGTATTTCCCCCTCTGTTTCTTATGACTGCTTCGCACCTTCTATTCATGCTTAATATCAAATTTCGTATGAGTACCTCATCCAGCCCATTCCAAGTATCGATGAGTAGCTCACCCAGCTCTTCTACGTTATTGGGCTGTCTTTCATTAGCCCTTAATCTCCTGCCCAATAAGTCCCAAACATGTTCGATTGGGTTCAGGTCCGGACTACGTGCAGGCCATTGCATGACATCGATCCTAACATTATTAACGTAATTTTGCACTACACGTGCTGTATGGGAACGAGCGTTGTCATGCATTAATAAAAACTCCGTTCCAACATTATGTGCAAATGGCCTCACGTGATTGTCCAGTATTTCGTTGATATATCGATCCGTATTCAAATTCCCATCCACAATAACTAACTCCGTACGACCAGGACCCCTCAAAGATACCCCTCCCCAAACCATTACTGATCTCCCACCAAACATTACGGTATTAACAAAATTCCCCCCCCCCCCCCCTGTACAAAGCGTTCATTTGTTCTACGATACACACGGACCCGTGTATCGCAATTAAAAAGACAGAATCTCGATTCATCTGTCCACAGCACTCTCGACCAATCAGCTTCCGCCCAGTTCATACGTTCGTTAGCCCATTCTAGCCTGGCTCTCCGATGTGTTGCTGTTAACGCAGGACCTCGTGCAGGAACACGTGGTCTCAAATTTCCTTCCCTCAAACGATTCCGCACTGTTTGAGTGCTTACCTGAGGACCATTCGCGTGTTGAATTCCCTGCCTCAGAAACCTTGCCGTCACGAAACGTTGTCGTAAAGCAGACAACCGCAGATACCGGTCTTCACGCTCACTGGTAACACGCTGTCGACCTTGTCCAATCCGTCTGGAATGATCATCGGTCTCCATGTGTCTCTGCATGACTCTATGTACAGTTGATTTATGAACATTCAATCGTTCCGCTATCCTGCTATAGCTCCAGCCTTCATCTCTAAGAGTTCTTGTAATTACACACTGGTCGCGGGTCAAATTTCTAGTTTGTCTTGGCATGACTGTACACAATAAGAAGAAAAATTTAAAACCCAACTGAAACTGACGCCTAAATGTGAATCTGGTATAAGTTGTGTTCTCTTGTTACCGGGTAACGTCTTCAACAGAATCAATTCAAACATGAACTGGTAAATTCATTTAAAACACAGTAAATGCAGTACTTTTCAATAAGTCCTGTAACTCAGGCAAAAATTGTGCTATTGAAGCAGATAAAAAAACGATTTGTTGGAAACATACTGGGCTACAACATTCTTTTGGTTAGATCTCTTGAATCCATCTGATTTATTCTACAGGGTGTTTTAAACTTTGGTAAATAAAACATGTCTTTCTTTTTCACCCTGTATTATTGCCTAGAACAAAGTAACATTGAATTTTAATATCAAAAGAATATTCACGAGGAATTAACCCAAATTTCGAAAAAAACTCAAAATCGGATCAACGATTCTCGAGAAATTTCCATTCAAAGTTACAAACATGTGTTGAGTTTAATATTTTCTATTTATCTGATTCTGTCAACATTTGTTTCTATGTATTTGTGTAAAATTAGATTATTTAAACTAAACCATTCAAAATTAGTATGATCTTGTAAACCGTTGTACCAGAGAACATTTGTTACATATTTGGTCTTTAATGGTCTCTGGTAAAATGGTTTACCGGGTAATATGAGGTAAAAAAAAAGATACAAAACGCGAATGTTAGCCAGCAATTATGTTTTAGGATCTTCAAGAGTCTGCATAATTAATGATTTTTATATAAAATATTTTCCACATAATTTTGTCCGTTAAAGGGTTAAATAAAAATACCAAAAGAACACTTACAAATTGTTTTATACACCAAAAGTCGATCCAACAACCGATGAGATATTTGACATTCATTTTTGTTTGTTGTCATAAACAATAGCCATAACCATATTATTAAATTATGCATTTAATTTTACAAAATTGTCATTTACTTGCGCCTTTCTGTGTATACTATTATATATTTTTGAAAATAGACAAACTTAGAGACACCCCGCAAAAGTACGCAAAATGAGACACCCTGTACATACTGGACGTTTCATGAAAGTGATATTCTTCCTTGATTGAGACCAGTGTAAGTCGATGCCGGAGAAGCGTATAACGAAAATTAAATATGACGCGTTTGACTGACCAAACAATAACGACAAATATTTACAAATTGCATATACTTATCTTAAACAGGTCTTACAATAATGAAAAAAAAAACACCCCTAGTAATAAAGTAACCTCGTTTAATAAAGCAATTATTTAAAATCTACCCGGCCGGAGACACCAATTGAAAAAATAGTTCGGACCATTTCGTGTCAACCAGATTAATATGTAAAACAAAATGGTAAAAAAAGATAAATCTCGAATTTGAGCGTTTGGCCCACACGAGTTAATGGTGTGAACACAACGCATGATCGCGCCCATAAAATGTGTTCCTACAATATTTTACTAACTAATAAATTAAAATGTAGTTGGTCGAACTGTCCAGCTTTTACAATAATATTTTTTATTTTTGCCGAAATAACATCGTTCATTCAATGAATCCAAAAAAAAAAGAAAAATATATTATTACTTTGTTACCGGCATAGGGTTATAAATAGGCTTAGGATATATGCATTTGGATGAAAGCATATGCAAACGCATATTTTGACAATTTTTGTATTTATATGCATATTTTGCAGTTATTACAGGAAAAATGCATATATTCTAATTTTTCTGAATATGTTTTTATTTCCCAAGATAAATTTGATGTATTTCAAACATAATCCATAATAATAAAATAATAAAAAATGTCTAATTGCTGGCAAGCCAAGCCTTTTACCCATCCTTTCTTGAAATTTTTATAGGTACCCAATAAAACATCTGTGCTTTAAAAAGTATGGATTTACCACGGATATACACTCATAAATACGCACATTTTAAGAATGCTAGAAATAATTTTTCGATTCAGTTTAGTTTACACATTGTGGCGTGAACATTGTCCAATATGCCCAAAGAAAAGCGTTCATTAAGTGCGGTATTAAATCAATTCGTGAAATATTTTCCTGATTTAGGATTTTAGGACTGACGGTTTTGTGCTGTTTTGTAAATATTGTGATGTTCCTGTTGCTGCGAACAAGAAATTCCAAGTGACACAACACATAGGATAAATAAATAAATAATAAAATAAATAAATGCTTTATTGTCAAAAAAAATTTTACAATTTTGTGGACAAAGCTGTTGTAAAAAAATAGTTTACAAACATCAAAATTAGCAAACAAAACAAAACAAAAACACATCATAAATATTATAGAAAAATAATATTTAAATCAAGAATTTAGAATATTAATATTATAGAATCCTAAAAGAAGTACATTAGAAATGTACTTTGTCAGTCGTACTATGTTATAAACATTTTCATAAATATAATGTAAAAAAAAATAAAAAAGCAAAGTAAAAAATAAAAAAGTACGAAACAATTAAAAAAATACATATACAAAATTCGGTAAAAATGGTTGGTAATGGCAACTATCACACTAGGGGTTCATAAGGATAAAATTATGTGTTGTAAAACTCGTTCACGGTGTAGAAGGCACTTTCCAGTAAGAATGATCTCAAAGCCTTGCGAAATGAAGTCAGATATTAAGGATTTGATGTTAAATGGCAGGTGATTATGCATTTTTTTTGCATTGTAGATTACTGATCTTTTAATTAACTCTGAGTGTGGGGTTGGAAGATAGAGATCGTGCTCAGTATTTTTGAGAGGGTAGTTGTGAGAAGGTCTCTCTAATAGAGCAGGTGCATGCTTACGAATTAAGCAAACCGATTCCAAAATGAATAAGCAAGGAAGGGTTAGTATTTTATATCTTTTAAAGAAATCTCGGCAGTGAGTTCTACTGTTAAGTCTCAGTAGGTAACGAACAGCTCTTTTTTGTAGTATAAAAATTCGATCAAATTGAGTCGCACAACATGTACCCCAGAATGGAATAGCATATCTGAGGTGCGACTCAACAAGAGCAAAATAAACAGTTCTAGAGGTAGAAAAGCTAAGCTCCTCGGAAACAGATCTTAACGCAAAGCAAGAAGAACCCAACTTCCTTGATAAAGCGTCGATATGTGGATCCCATTTTAAAGAATCATCTACAAGAAGCCCTAGAAATTTTACAGAGTTTATGACATCAATAGTGGTGCCATTAAGGTCAAAAGGTTGCAGCGTGTTTTTATAAGACAAGACTTTCGTTTTAGAGATGTTCAAACATAGGAGATTAGAATCGCACCAGGATTTAATGGTGATTAATCATTAGATACAATCCTATGTAGGTCCGTGACATCTGGGTGGCTCCACGTAAAGCTGGTATCGTCCGCAAAGAGACATATTTTTCCACTAATGTTTAAATTAGCCATGTCGTTTATGAACAGAAGAAACAAGATAGGGCCTAGTACCGAGCCTTGAGGCACTCCATATTCCATTGGCCTACAAGAAGACATCCTGTTGTCAACTTTCACAACTTGATTTCTGTTGCTAAGATATGACTTAAACCAATTGAGAGGAGCCCCTCTAAATCCATAGTACTGCAGCTTGTTAGTTAATATATTATGATTCACACAATCGAAAGCTTTGGAAAAATCACAGAAAATTGTTGCCGTAGCGTGATGGTTGTTTAGGCTGGAGTAAACTCTATTAAGAAGGGAAAACATGGCATCGCTTGTGCATTTGTTACTTAAAAATCCAAATTGATGTTTTGTGAGTATTTCATATCTAGACAGAAATGATAAAAGCCTTTTTTTAACCAGTCTTTCGATGATCTTAGATAGCGTAGGGAGAAGTGCAATTGGGCGATAGTTCGAAGCTTCTTCTGAAACACCTCCTTTGTGAAGAGGTATGATTATTGCAGTTTTAAGGCAGCTTGGAAAAGTACCATTTTGGAAAGACATATTTATCAAAGCAGTCAGATGCTCTAGTGTGCACTCCGGCAGACTTGAATACATTTTTAAAGTAAGCCCATCAGTTCCCGAGGAAGATTTATTTTTGATATCATTAATTGTACTACGAAGTTCTGATAAAACTACTGGTGAAAAGAAGAAACTGTGCAGGTTTACCCTATGATTAGAGAGATATGAAATTGGGTCATTAGATTGAGATACGGATTTAGTCAAATCTTTGGCTACATTTACAAAATAATTGTTTAGGTCCTCAGGAGAGGTAAGGATAGTGTTGGATAAAGGAGTTTTATTTCTTAAATCATTTACGATAGACCAGGTTTCTTTAGCTACATTTTTGGCGTTAGAAAGTCTATTATTGTAATAAATATCTTTGGCGGCTTTAATAGTCTTATGATAAATTTTTCTGTATGATTTTACATAATTATGAAAAAAGACACTGTCCGAAAATTTCTTTAAATGAGATAGTGACCGCATGTTCTTAGAAGATATACGTAAACCTTTAGTGGACCAGGGTTTACTTCTTTTATTTTTGATAGGCCTAAGAGGAAAAGATTCAGAAGCTATATTAGTTAGAGTTTTCATAAAACGAGAAAATTCAGTGTCGACATCATAAGTGTGAGAGTCCCAGTCAGTTATTTGACATAGGTGTTTGAAATTAATGAAATTTCTAACCGAAAAAATACGGCCTACTTGTCTAGAGGAATTTTTGGCTTTGGATGTAATTGAAAATTTTGTGAAAATTGCTTCATGATCGGAGAAACCTGGACTTAAGACATTACATTCGACGGAGCTAGGATCGAAAGAAGACACAACGTAATCTATAGTACTGGCACTTGTCTTAGTAATTCTGGTTGGTGAGTTGACGTGCATGGCAATTCCTAATGACTCAAAGATGGACTGAAGACATTCCTGAGCAGCACACACACTGGAAAAGTCAATATTGAAATCGCCACATAAGATTAATTTGCTTTTTACAGGAAGGGACTCGAGCAAACTTAGAAGGTTATGGCAGAATAATTGCACATCAGCATCAGGTGTTCTATAAATACAAATAATATAAAGGTCATAAGTATTGTGATAAACGATAGAAAATTCAAATACTTTTAGTAAAAAGTAAAAAGCTCAGAAGCAAGTGTTTTAATCAGCACAGCATTTTCACCAGGAGCGGGACCCAAACGATCAAAGTTCAATGAGGATTTGTGTAAGGCGTTTATTAGTGCGGATATTCCACTGAAAAAATTAAGTAATCCTGGCCTGAAGTCATTTTTAGAGCAGTACAGAAAGACGGCAATTCCACATGAATCCACGTTAAAGAAAAACTATGTTCCAGATCTGTACAATGAAACAGTTACCGAATTGCGGGAAAAAGTAGAAAATAAAAGTATATGGGTGTTACTAGATGAAACAACTGATGTGGAACAGAGATGTGTTGTTAATTTTGCTTTTGGTGTGTTGGGTGTAGAAGCAGAAAGGGATAAATCATTCACTAGTATACAAAATAAACACGTTTAGTTTATTAATTTCCACTTACTTATTTCTGCTTGACAGCTGTTTCGACACATTGTGTCTTTGTCAAAAGCTAACTTAAAACTGACGCTAAAATCTGTACCAAATATAAAAAAAAATATATATAAAAATCTTAATGGTGTTAATAAAACAATATCGGTGTTTATCCACTTCGTCTATTCTTTAGGTATAAAGATGTAACAGACGGGAACCATTTAAGTCCAAAATGGTTCAATTTGTAGCTTTTATTAGCCCTATGCAAAATTTTATATTCGTTTTTAAATGTATGATTTGCTTCCAACAAATGTTTAGCGTAATTGGAGTCTGTTTTTTTTATTATATGAGGATTTGTGTTCTTTTATACGTTTATTGAAAGATCTACCCGTTTGGCCAATGTAAACTTTATCACAGGAACCACATTCTAATTCGTATACCCCTGATTTTTTAGATTTATCAGACTTGGATTTATTGTTTTTAATATATTTCCTTAATGTATTATTTGTACAGAAGGCAACTTTATAATCTGCTCTCATGAGATGTTTACTGATTTTAGAGCTAATTTTGCCTGTATATGTTATTGTATTAAATTTAGCTATATCTTTTAAATTATTATTTGGATAGATTAAATTGATTGCTTTTTTATATTGTTTTTTATTTACTATTTTGTCGACTATATTAGGACTATAGCCATTGTTAATAGTAATTTGCTTTCTAATATTCAATTCCTTATTATAGTTATCTGATGACATAGGTATACTAATTAAACGATGTACAAAACTGTTGAAAGCTGCCATTTTATGTGCAAAAGGATGATTTGATGTTTTCTGTATTGTTATATCTGTGTAAGATGGTTTATGATTATTGTTATTGTTCATAATTGTTAAATCCAAAAAATGTATTGTCTTATTTTGTTCGACTTCTAACGTAAATTTAATATTTTTATGTAAATTATTAATAAAATCTAAAAATAACTTTAGTTGTCTCTCTGTTCCCGTGAAACACGCTGGTATGTCGTCTACATATCTATACCAATAAATGAACTTGTTTCTTAACGGGTGATTATACATTAATTGTTCAATATTATCTAGAAATATTTCTGCTAGTATAGGACTTTGTATACTAGTGTATAATGAATTTCCATCAAGTAACGGCTACATCGATAAGAAAGGATAAATCATTTTTACTTACAATGAAGACCTTAGACAAAGTAAATCATTCAACTGTTGCTGGATTTTTCAACGACTTTCTCACTCTTTTATGGCCCGGTGGTATTAAATATGATAGAGTGTTAGTGGCAATTACAGATGCTGCTCCATACATGTGTAAAGCAATGAGTGGTCTACAAAAATTGTACCCTAAAATAATACATGCCACATGTCTTACCCATGGACTTCATCGAATTGCAGAACAAGTTCGTGCTTTTTATCCACGACTGAACGATCTGATTCTCGGTGAAGAAAGTATTCCTAAAAGCTCCGACTCGGATAGAAAAATTTAGGGAAACTGCAGGAAACATCCCCCTGCCCCCGTCACCAATTGTAGCTAGATGAGGAACTTTGATAAACGCTGCCATTTATTACGCAGAACATTTAGAGGCAATAAAAAAACACAGTCAACCAATTTAATGCGGAATACTCACATTGTATACAAGAAGCACAAAACGTTTTGCGCAAAGAAGATGTACATGAGGATTTAATTTATATTAAAAACAATTTTTCTCTCTTGTCTGAAACTATAAAAAAAATGGTGATAAAAGGACTTTGTCAAAAAGTGTAGAAATGATAGAAAAACACTAAAAATAAAGTAATTTCTCAAAAGTTAGCTACGGTTTTACAAAAAAAATATTGGTTACCAAAATTTGAAAAATATTAGTGCAGTTTTGGACAATAAAGAAACATTGAATCCAGATAATGAACAGTTTTTAATAAACAGTGATTTGTTTGAAGATGTTCCAATTGTATCTTGTGATATTAAACGATTTTTATAATTTGATAATTTGTTACATCATATTAGGGTTTCCATCTCCCCGGATTTGCCCGGACATGTTTGGGTTTCTAAGGCGTCCGGGGACGTCCGGGCGGATTTCCAAAAAATGTCCGGGTTAATGTTGAAAATCATAGTTTTAATAATAGGTATAACATTACATCAGCAAAGTTCATAAATTTATATAATCTCAACTAACTCGACCTTCGACAACTCGTGATGTCGCGCAACCAACATTACAGATTGGTCAAATCCACTATATCAACGAAGTTCTACAAAGCGCGTTTTCGTTTCGTTTCGCCCATCTCTATGCGAGTGTTTTTGGTTTGTATTTTACTCGGGGATTCCCCTTTATAACCGAACGGCTCGAACGGTTTTGTTTTGACCAATCAGTACATTCTGTGCATTTGGTTTTTTGTGGTTTGTGTTTTGTTCTTTTACATAGTACATCAATATATTATTTTGAGAGTTAATTATGCCAAAACGAAAGTGCGTTGTTTCGGATGAAATGCTCAATACATTTCCTTCTTTTAAAAAGGGAAAGTCGAGTTTTGAAGTAATGTGTAAGATATGCAGTGTAAATCTTAACATTGCACACAAAGGCAAAAAAGACATCGAGGACCATATAGCTACTGAAAAACATAAAAAGAACTTGAAAAGTCAGGCAGGTCAGTAAAAAAAAAACTAGTTAACGGTGTTAGAAAATCTAAATTATATTTATTATAATTTTAGGCACATCCAAACTAGACGTTTTTGTTAAGGCAACAAGTAAAGATAATGAAAAACTTGTTAAGGCAGCTGAAGCAACACTAGCATATCATACAGTCAAACATCACCAGTCATTTAATTCAATGGATTGTACAACTAAGATCCACAAGAAGATGTATCAGGACTCATCAATTTTAAAATCAGTGACTTGCGGCCATACGAAAGTTGAAGCCATAGTAAATGGAGTACTCGGACCGTCAACAGTAAAAGCTATCACAAATCTAGTGGTATTTCGTTTATTGAAATTTCTACAGATGCCAGTAACCATAATGCAATTAAGATGTTTCCTATATTAATTCAATATTTTGATTTTAAAAAAGGGGGAATACAGATTAAACTAGTTGATATATGTAGCTCAGACAACGAAACATCGGAGACTGTTACAGACCTTTTATATTCCGTACTGGAAAAACTTAAACTTACTACAAAGTGCATTTCATTTTCTGGTGATAATTGTAACACCAACTTTGGTGGAATTAACAGGGCTGGTCAAAATAATATTTTTAGCAGATTAAAATCTAAAATAAATAATAATCTAATCGGCATTGGATGTCCGGCTCATATCATAAATAATGCGGTTCAGACCAGTTGTGACATCTTGCCAATTGACATAGAAAGTATAGTTTTAAAGCTGTTTAATTATTTTCACATTTTTACAGTTAGAGTGGCCTCTTTAAAACAATTTTGTGATTTTATTGACACAAATTACATGCAATTGTTATACCATTCCAAAACTAGGTGGCTTTCATTATTTCCGGCTATTGAAAGAGTGCTCAAGATGTTTGACGCTTTGAAGTCGTATTTTTTGTCTGAAAAAACTCCACCCTTTATTATTAAATCATTTTTCGAAAATTTATTTTCTGAAGCTTATTTATATTTTGTTCATTCTTTGATGTCAGTGTTTCACCAAAATATTGAACGTATTGAACGCGCTGATAATTCCGTTGTCGAGGTACTAGTCATTCTTGAAAATGTTATTGAGAACCTAACTAACAGATTAAAAACTAGGTTTATTCCACTAAAAGTCCGTGACATTTTAAAAAAAGCTTCAGAAGAAGGTTTTGAAACAGAGTGCGATATATTTAGAAAAAATATATTTTGAGGCAAAAGACTGGGAGGTGGACATTTTACCATCCATAAACTATCTTTTAGAAAAAGGCGTCAATATTGACGATGCAAAGTTTTTTGACCAATACTTTTCCTTAAAACAATTTATAACTAACAGTTTTTCTGAAGAGCAGCATGATTTGACAGCTCATAAAAAGTGGGTTATTTACTTTCAAAGTTGTGTATCAATTGAAGTATTTTCGGAACTATTAAATCTATGCGAATTTTTTTTCTCCATCACGGCACACAATGCAAATGTTGAGCGTATATTTTCATTAATTGCTGCCCAGTGGACAAAGGAACGCAATAGGCTAACCCTTGATTCAATAAAAGGGATTATATTGACAATTTTTAATTATGATATGACCTGCAGTGAATTTTATGATTTTATTTTGTCACTTGAAAATATGTCTGTCCTAAATCAAATTCAGAAATCTGAAAAGTATCAAATAAAATAAGGAAATTTGGCACCTTTTTTTATGAAATCATTTTTTTTTGTTCCTATGTTTTGCACTGTTCTATCTTTTGTTCCGTCTTTTTTTTAATAATAAATGTTTATTTAAGTTTCACTTTTGCTCAAAATAAATAAGTAAGTACGTTAATTTATAGTTTTATTGTTTTAGTTAAAAATTTATACTACTATATCAGTTTTATAAAAGAGTCCGGGTTTCGTCCGGGTTTTAGGTCTTAAATGTCCTGGGTTTTAAAAAACTGATATGGAAACCCTACATCATATGGTTATAAAATGTAGCCACAACTTGTTGAATAATGTAAACAATACATGTTAAACGGGTTTATTCCTTAGTTAGTTTGTTTAGTTAGCTATATATTGAAATTTTATTTGAAAAAATACTTTTATTACATAGTTAGTTGCATTAATGTAATAATTACTGATAAAAATAGCGTCTTAAGGATACCTTGAAGTGTAAATAATATAATATTTTAATTGCTATACTTTTGCTTTATTTCTGTTTTTTTGATCCGATAATAAATGCATTTTTAAATGCTTATTTTCCCTTGTTTCGGAGCATATTTGCTTTTAGATTTTTTAATGCATAACTATCTTAAGCCTAGTTATAAAGGGGGATGGGCAGCCAAAGAGGGAGAAAAATATAGCCAAGATTCTCTCTTATCCACTGGTACTTATTTATCAAGAATTACCAATTGTGGTGTCAAGTTTTCAAGGCGATAGTTGCAAATCTTTCCTTATTTTTTCCCTCGTTTTAGATCTTCACGTTTCAGAGTCCCTAGACACCGAAAAGCATGCTATCTGAATTCAGTCGGTCGGTCTGTCTGTATGTTCGCGTCAGAGCTAAAAAAACTACTTTACCGATTGACTTCAAATTTTGATCAAACTTTAAGAATCATATGAGGATGAACTAGTAATAGTTTGGGAAAAATCCAATATGGCAAAACAAAATGGCGGCCTAATGAAATGTCAAACAAAATATTACTAAAAAACTACTTAAACAATTTAACTGAAATTTTGCACAAAAATCAAGTATTAGGTCATCAGTCATCAACTGATAAAAATTTTGCTCTTTCAAATTGTGTGCCATAACTAGTAAAACTATTTAAGGTGGCGGAATAAAATGGCGGCCGAATAAGGGTCTTTTCGGGGTGACCCTGGAATATTTTGGTAAAAATCCAATATGCAGGAACAAGATGGCGGCCTAGTGAAACTTGAAAATTATTACTAAGAAAACTAATTATCCAATTTAACTCAAATTGTGTACAAACATCAAGTGTTACATAGGAATGAACTAGTAGCTTTGGTATAAATATAAGATAACAAAACAAAATAGCGTCATAATAAAGTATTCAAAAAATCAACAGGAAAAAACTATTTATTAGGTTAAGTTCAAATTTTGGACAAGAATTAAGTTCCGGTTCGTCTCGTCGAAGGCAGACCTCTGTGTTATTAACATAAATAGTTCCACGTGTTCGGTTTTGCTGCTTTATTTTGGGGGGAAACGGGAGACTCAACCGCTCAGTGTGGGAACTAACGATCCCACTAGAAAGGGAGCAGACGCTGTGAACGTGTGAGGCCTAGTTGTTCCTGCATTTTATCCTATTCGTCTGCCGCAGTTCTACATAGAATATTAGCGTAATGGCCGCTAGTGGTGGGAGTAGGAGAGGTAAGGGGATAGCTTGAAAGAAAAGGTCATCTCGTGAGACCAGTAGTACTCTCAAGGGGCATCCAGTGGAAACCAAGATGCATTTCAAAAATTAAAAAGTTTATTGAAAAAGTTGG
>JAUTXW010004396.1:0-77044 GCA_030620095.1 Kuschelorhynchus macadamiae
TTGATCATTTTTTGCTTCCTCTGGTTTGAATCTCGTACACAAATAGCCGGCCTTAATCTCGCCGACCCCAAACTGTCGCAACGTTCCAACTAAAAAGAGGCTACTGACATGAGTCTTCCCTAGGGCTTGTGGTCAGAACCGTCGATGGAAGTATGGGATAAGGAACGTATACAAATGCAAGATACTGGATTCACTAGCTAAAACTTGCAAACAATAATAGCCCACTCTCTTAAAGATAGAACGTAGTGTCGGTTAAAAAACTCGAGATCGACACAAAGAAGACTAGAAGCGGGTGTGCCCCAAGGATCTTGTGTTAGAACACTTATATATGATATTATACACATGACATCTAGACACCTAGCCCTATACGCGGTGACAGTGCCTATGGCAATGGCTTATAGACATCCGGGAATAATATGCAAGAATGTGAAAGAGATCTGATAAGTGACTAGTGTATCAACGGAAGATCAAGAAGCGATTTTCAAGTTTTTAAGGAGTAATGATAAGAAAGTCGTACAGCAGATGCATTATATATCGTAGTTTATAACGTTACTAAAGAAATTAATGGAGAAAAAAAAGGGGTTGCAAAGTTATTAAAAGAGAGGTCTACAAGTTAAAGTTAGAGAAACTTAAAGTGTTGTGTTGTCCATTGTTTTGCTCATAAATTAAATTTAGTTTTATCCCAGTCCATCAATCACATTAAAGAGTGTAAAGTATTTTTCGTTGCTTTAAGTGGCATGGCTGCTTTTTTTCCAAGTGAACAAAACGTACACAAGCTTTGGACTCTATTGTCCACAAACGATTGCCCAAAGTAGCTCCTACTGGGTGGAACTACAATGGAAGACTTGTGTTAAGAGTATCTGAAAATCGTGAATCACTGACAGAACTATTTGAGAATATAATATAAAATAATGAAACTTGGTACTCAGAAACAATAAATTGTTCGAGGGGGTTTTTGACGATTGTTTGAAACGAGATTTTAATTTTAATTATTTGTTGAACATATTTTCAGAAATATTTCCATTCTCGGACAATGTTTTTAATGTATTACAAACTGAAACAATGATATTGCTTTTTGTAAAAAAGTGGATGATTTTAAGTCCATGTTAAGCCAAAAAAGAGATGACTTTGACCTATTTTGGGAGAAAACGATGACGTTAATGAGGAGCCACAAGCCAAGCGTCTTTGAACAGACAAGGTGGGAGATGTTCAAACATCATACAGACGCCTCTTTTATAAAATAATCGATCCTATTCAGCAACAAATACTATAGATTTAACGGTTTAAATGATTTTAAATTCCTCAGCTCTGCAATTTTGATACATTTAAAGGAAAAACTTTCCAGAAGATGCGTTTAAATCTCTTCTTCTACATTATTGCCAGTTCTTCGACCGAGTGTTATTGCAATCTGAACTAAAAATGATTTGCCAAACTGATGGCGTTAGCGCAAAGGATAACGCTGAGGAACTAATGCGGTTTTTAAAAGACAAAGAGCTGGAAGATGTTACACCGAAGTGTCGAAATTGGGTGCATTAATAGTAATACCTGTCACAAGTTCATCAGTAGAACGCAATTTTCAACACTTAAACGTATAAAAAAATTTCGTGAGAAATTCAACGGGGCAGAGAGACTTTCGCATAATTCGCTGTTGTCATTGAAACCAAACTTCCCCAAAATATCGGAGCATCGACGTTTTTATGATTACGTCATTGACGAATTTGCAAAAAATGATCGAAGAATCGAATTACATTACAAATAGGTAAGTTTCTAGAAATTGCTTCCTTTTCTTAGATAGATACCGACAAACATGAAAATCCAGTATGCTGGAACAAGATGGAAACTTTGTGAAACGTTAAAAAATATTACTAAGAAAACTAATTATTCAATTTACCTCAAATTTTCCACAAAATTGAAGTGTTACATAGAAATGAACTGTAACATTTTGTGAAAATCTTTTCTTTGTATTGTGCAAATCAATTGCACGATTTGCACGAAATACAAAGAAAAGATTTTCACAATTTATTTACCTCTACGTGCACACAGCCCTTCCCCTTTCATATGGTAACACTTTGTTATGAATATACGTTAGCTATAGCTTAATCGTCAGCCTTTCCATAAAATTTAAAATAAAACCAGTTTATTTTATATTCGTATGTCGTTTTTTTATTTTATTTCATATCTTCGAAGAAAATCCATTTTTGTATTATTTTCAGACCATATTAATCAACAGCGGGTATTCATACATGCGTAACGAAATTCAATTCTAAAAACACACAGATGCGCAAATATTGTTTGTTGAATATTTATTCACTCGTATTTGCGTTCAGATATTTGTTTTCAGTTCTCTAAAAAATGATTATTTATGGCTCAAACAATAATACAAGTCGTTTGATGAATACAGTGGAACTACATGGCAATGAATAAACATTTAAAAAAAAATCATAAAATTAGAAAAATAAAGAATAGCAGGATCACTATCTGACACAATGAACATTAAATATTACTTAGGTAGGCATAGGGCAATAAATTTGATTTCATTATGTGTCTGTACGTGATGATAAAAACTTCGAACCTAGGATAACAAACAAAACAGTCCGATAATTAAAATAATATTTAATTCAACGTTTCAAAATATAAAACGGAAAACTTCAAGCCTTTGGTCAATCAAGAAATCAGGACCGTGTGGCATTGGAACAACTTTCCTTTGTCTCGCCTTCGATTGCCCGAGGCATGTCTTCATCAGGATGGGCTGGGAGAAATCTAAACCGGCTTTTCTAACTAACCTGTATTCACCTAAGTGTGATGTAAACCGTATCCCGAATCTCTAGAAAATTATGACGATTTTTTAATATTTTGATAGATTCTCTAATTTTCTGTTTATAGAATCTTGAGACCGACGCGACGCAACAACTTTGGTTTATTCAATTTTTACTTCCCTCGGAAAAGCGCAGCGTAGCTAAAAAACTACTTATCCGATTGACCTTAAATTTTGGTCAAAAAGTAAGGGTCATGTGGGGATGACTTGGTAACATTTTGGTAAAAATCCAATATGGCGGCCTAGTGAAATGTTAAAAAAAAATATTATTACGAAACTTTGCAAAAACATTAACTATTATATTGGAATCAACTGGTAACACTTTGGTACGAATCCAAGATGGCGGAACAAAATGGCGGCTTTAAAAAGTATATAAAATTTCAGCCTGAAAAACTGTTTAACGGTTTGATTTCAAATTATGTGCCATAAATAATTGTGGTATAGGGATCACCTAGTAAGATCTTGGTACTAATTCAAGATAGACGAACAAAATGGCGGCCAAACAAAATGTTTGTAGTCGTAAAAAAATCACCCTCTCAGGTTTTACATACCTTTACGTTTTAGCCTCGCTAGATACCAAAAAATATGTTTTATCAATTCAGTCGGTCCGTCTGTCGGTCTGTCTGTCTGTCTGTCAGTTTGCGGTATAGCTTAAAGACTACTTACCCGAGTTACTTCAAATTTTGGTCAAAAATTAAGGGTCATATGAGGATGACCTGGTAACATTTTGGTAATAATCAAATATAGCGAAACAAAATGGCGGCCTAGTGAGGGATTAAAAAAAATATTATTAAAAAACTACTCATCCAATTTATCTCAAATTTTGCAAAAAACATCAAGTATTATATTGGAATCAACTAGTAATATTTTGGTACGAATGCAATATGGCGGAACAAAATGACGGCTTAATGAAATATTTAAAAATTTAGCCTGAAAAACTGCTTAGGGTTTGATTTCAAATTGTGTGTCATATCTAGTTGTGGTATAGGCAACAAAATGGCCGCCAAATAAAAAAAATGTAATCTTGTAAAAATCACCCTCTCAGGTTTTATACGTCTTTACATTTTAGCGTCCCTAGATGCCAAAAAAATATGTTTTATCGATTTCGTCGGTCTGTCTGTCGGTATGTCCGTCTGTCTGTCTATCAGTGCGCGGCATAGCTTAAAGACTACTTACCCGATTGACTTTAAATTTTTATCAAAAATTAAGGGTCGTATGGGTATGACCTGATATTTTTTTAAATTGTCGACGTTTCGCAATTTACTTATTGCCTCCCCAGGACACATATAGATCTTATATCCTGCATAAAATCCATATGGCTTTCGGTAACCATCATCTTGTTTTTATGATAAAGTGGTGTATTATTTGGGGTTATGATCCTGTAAAAAAATAAAAAACTTTTTTTAAATTGTTGAAGTTCTGAAACTTTATTGCCACACACATAGATTCTACATCCTGCATGAAACACATATCTTCAGTCTTCACCTAGTACGTTGGACCGCAGATATTTCCCAGATATTAGGTTTCTAAATGGTTTTCGTTGACGATCCTCTTGTTTTTATGTTAGAGTGGTGTATTGTTTGGGGTCAACAAATGTCTTTTTTTTATTATCGACGTTTCGCTACTCTATTGTTGTTTCCTCAGGATACTTACAAATATAGATTGTATACCCTGCATGAAACATATATTATTAGTTTTTACCTACTACGTTGGTATTGTATTGTTTTTATGTTAGAGTGGTGTATTATTTGGAGTTAGGATCCAGTAAAAAAAAAACAATTTTTTTTAATTACCGTTCTTTTCGTAAATATAAATATTTTCATAAATTTGGTATCCTGCATGATACCCATATTATCAGTTTTTACCTACTCCGTTGGTTCGCAGATATTTCCCAGATATTGAATTTCTAAATGGTTTTCGTTAACGATCTTCTTGGTCTTATGTTAGAGTGATGTATTATTTGGACACATCTATAAATTCTATATCCCGCATGATACCCATATTATCAGTCTTTACCTATTATCTGGTCCGCAGAAAAAAAAACTGAATGAAAATGAGGAAAAAGGAACGTAAAAGTCCAATCAGCCTTCTTGTGGTAAAATTTTTATTTATCTAATTCCTACGCGTTTCGATCCTAGCGGATCATCATCAGGGGACAACTAATTGTCTGCAAGTACAAAATAATTCGAAATAGTGTGGAAAAATTCTACTTAAGATGTATATAAATTAAAAAATTATATAAATTGAAAAATTGAAACAGTACTTACAGGAAGCAGGACAAAAAACTTTTCACATGAGATAATTGTTTACACTTAACAGTCCCACAGATATTTAAATAAAACTATAACAAAAGACATAAGAAAAATATGTAAAAATATGTTGTACTACTTATTCTTATTTGTTCAAAACACATGTTAATATATCGACTGTCATCAGAGGAAACGGATTTAGGTACCAATCTAAAAATTAAGAATGTTTAAAATTATGAATGAAAATTTAGTTAATTTAATATTTTTATGTTGGCCAAATCGGGTCAGAGTTAAGGACGAGCAGGTAAAATAAATTAACAAAAGAAGAATAGTTGGAGTGTTCAGTTCAAAAGGGATAAAAATGTAATTAATTATTTAAATAGTTTTAGGGCACTGATATATTGGCGATATGAGTTGCCTAATTGATCATTTAAATTAAGGGGAGAGCGATATTGTGAAAGTGTTATCTCGATATTTTCAAGAATATCCAGTTTTTTCCCTTATCTATTGAATGTAATAATTTTGAGTTTTTTTCCTTTTCGAAATTATGTTTATTAGTTTTTAGATGTGTACTAAAGGGAGACTTATTATCGCTTTCTATTCTGTTAGACCTGAGATGTTCTTTGATACGTACTTGTAGGGACCTACCAGTTTGGCCGACATATTCAGCAGGACAAGAATCGCAAGAAAGCAAATAAACCCCGGCTTTATTTAGGGGAGGTATTTTGTCTTTTAAAGATGAGAAAAAACTGGCAATAGTGTTTACTGATTTATAGCAGACGAAAATATGGTTACCAAGTTGTTTTAGAGATCTTCCCATAGTAGTGGAAATCTTACCTAGAAATGGTATGGAAACGAAGCGTTTCGCGGTTAGTTTTTCTTGACGAATAAACTAATGACAGACCCTATATATAGGCCTCTCTAGAACTATTTGTGGCCCCAACTGGCCCCCCAAAATAAATAAATAAACGTCCCTGCTTCCTATAGAACCTGTATTAATAATAGGGCTGACATAGGGAAGTAAAATTAGACTGTTGCGTAGAGAAGTAATAAAGTAACTTTTAAAACAACGATCTGCTTTAGACTAGCTGAAATATTTTTATTAAATTACCAGCAGAGTGGCACAAGTAACATCTTTTCATAGTCATATGTTTTCTACCACCTTTCTGACAGTCGATAAATAGCTAAAAATATTTGCATTTTTGCCTATTTTATTACCAAGGCAATTCACGTCGAGTTAGTAATAAAATTAACCAAGAAAGCCTTTTTATTAGCCTTTATAAGATTTATATTCTGTAGTTGGATACTATTAAATGGGGTTTGTGCTTGAAAGAAATGAGCTTGGAGCGATAAACATGTTATTTTAGCAAAACCGGGCTTTTTAGTATAGTTTATTGCACAATAGGGCGTTAACTGCCTTTTTTATAGATATATCTTATCTAATTTTTCAAATATATATTACATTGCGTCGTATATACAGGATATTTCAAACAGCGCTCTGAATTTGGCCACTGGTCAAGGAGCCCTCTCGATGAATCGGATGAAATTAATAAACGGATAAATTGAGGAATTACTATTTTCCTGCTCTAAAGCTTAGGTTTTCTTTTGTTTTTGCTATTTGGATTATTTTTTCAGGACGTTTCCCTCCCCACGCATTTATTAAATAATTTTTCTTTCCATCCCTAATCCTCCAAGCTAAGTGTATGTTTGTGGACTCTTAAGAGCTTAATCCGCCACTTATTTCAAGAGAACCAGAACTGTCAAATATATCGGAATCTGCTTCAAGTAGATGGTTCAAATCTGGCATACGTAGGTTATGATTATACTGACAGTGTTGCCGGGTTTACCAGTTTTGCAGAAAATAAGGGAATTTTAATTTTTTTAAATGTAACCCTTTATTTATTTTCATTCTTTCGATTACCCCTGTCAACTTTTTTATGATTTCAAATTATTAATTTTCCATTTAATTTTTTAAGACATAACAACACAGCAATTTTCGTAAAAGTACTGGAATTGTCCAATATTTCAGTACCTACCTTACTTAGATGGGTCAATTAGGTAAGCCCTGTAAACTCATAAAGTCTAATGCGACAATACTATTTGCAAGATTGTCAAATGTATAGTTAGCAAAGAAATAAACTTGTTTATTTTACTGTTACCTTATACTTATTGCTCCGTATTTATTCAATTTATTGTTTTTTCTTTTATTTACTAAAATGTAATGTCTGCTTTATTTTATTTCGTGAAATGAAGTATTGTAATCGTAAAAGTATCACTCTCCCAGACTTTTTTAGGGTCCCTAGTTGCAGAAATACATGTATTCTCAATTCCATCGGTCTGTCTGTCTGTTAGCAGTATAGCTAAAAAACTACTTATCTTATACTAACCTGGTAACATTTTGGTAAAAATCCAATATGGCGATACAAAATGGTGGCCTAGTGAAATGTTAAAAAAAATTATTAAAAAACTACTTATCCAATTTGTCTCAAATTTTGCACCGATACTGGTAACAATTTGGTACAAATCTAAGATGGCAAAACAAAATGGCGGCTTAATAGAATATTTAAAAATTCAGCCTGAAAAAACTATAGTACGTGAAAAAAATCAATCTCTCAGGTTTTACACATCTTCACGTTTTAGCTTCATTAGATGCAAAAAAAAAGGTTTTACCAATTCCGTTGATCCGTCTCTCGGTCTGTCTATCTGTCAGTTCGGGACATAGCTTAAAAACTACTTACCAGATTGACGTCAAATTTTAGTGACAAGTTAAGGGTCATATGGGGATGACCTGGTAATATTTTGGTAAAAGTCCAAGATGGCGGAACAATGTTAAAAAAATATTACTCAACAAACTAATTATCCAATTTACCTCAAGTTTCGCACAAAAAATCAAGTGTTACATGAGAATGAATTGATAACATCTTAATGCGAATCCAAGATAGCAAAACAAAATAGCGATTAAATTAATTTTAATTTTTGTGCAAGAGTTAAGTGTGATATAGAGATAAACTGGTAAAGTTGTGGTTCGAATTTAAGATGGTGAAACAAAATGGAGAACAAAGATAATTTAAAAAAATCTTATATTTGGTCCACACTTTAGTATGTTTAACAAATGGAAAAAGATCAGGAGATAAGTTCCAGGTAAAGAAAATTTACCGATTTTTTCTTTTTCCTTTCACATAAAGGAATATACTAAACGCTCCGACCCAGTCGTCGCATAGAGCAGTCAGTACGCTAGAAACTCTCGGTCGTGCCACTATGTTTGCCTCTTATCATAAGACATCGTAAACTCGTTTAGTTACATATTGTTTTCTTGAATTATATTTTAAAATTACGCATTCATATTTTCATTATTTAAATATAATTGGTGGTGAAAGATATACAGTCCACTTTAACTCCCCAAATCCAGAGCTAAGGTAATCACTTTGAGCACCTAACATTTCTGTCATTGTTCCTTCTAGCTTGGATCAACATTTGTTTCTCTCTTTTTATTAGTTTAATCTTATATTGGTTTTACTGACTCGGGGACAAAACCAGCTTTTCGCATTTTTTTAGAGGAATTTAAAAATGATTTAATATTGTTAATTATAATTATAATTACTTCCTGCTAAGGCGAGTTCAAGAACGTGTGGATATGCACGTGCATTTACATGTGTTTAGGGAAGGGGATGCTCAATAAAAATAGTTTAGGTTAGTGTCTCGCGGGCATTAGATTTTGAGTGTCAAGAACGTACATCTTCGATTTTTTTGAAGGGCACAGAATTTATATTTTGAAAACCCGCAAACCAATATCAGTCAAATTAGTGATATAAATGTTTTCACATCAAAGTATTATGGGTCACTGGCTTAGATATTTGATTTTTTTTTCCGATTATACACATTTAAATAGAAAGTAACAAAATATTTTACATTTATTTTATTTTTTTGTATATATAACATATTTTTTACTATACAGAGTACCATAAAGTGATGAAGCAGACCCCTAATAAAAAAAAGATAGGAAAAATGTAATTTAGCACGTAAAATTTATTTTTTTTTTGTATAAAAACATTGTTCCCTTAATTTATATTAAACTTGTAATTAAAAAAAAATAAACGTATTTTATTATTTTATATATATTTTTCCACTGTACAGGGTAAACCGAAGAGATAAGGCAGGTCCTTAAGAACGAAAAAAAGTTGTATTTAAGAAAAAGGAAACTCGTCAAATGTATTTTATCTTTTTGAATGCAATAACATTTTGTTAAAATAAAGGGTAACTCTAGGAAGTCAAACAGCTCCCTGAAAACGAACGCATATAGTATAAAAAAAAAACGATGCAGTGTCTTTTATATTTTTAAATATAAACAGATTTTTTCCAATATGCAGGGTAGCTTTTGAGCGATGAAACAGACCTCTAGAAGCAAAACACAAAATGTTTTTGAAAAGCTATTAGCTTTCTTGTATTTT
This sequence comes from Kuschelorhynchus macadamiae, assembly GCA_030620095.1. Classification (NCBI taxonomy): domain Eukaryota; kingdom Metazoa; phylum Arthropoda; class Insecta; order Coleoptera; family Curculionidae; genus Kuschelorhynchus; species Kuschelorhynchus macadamiae. The sequence goes on from JAUTXW010004396.1 coordinate 9,513, forward strand.
TAAGCAGGTTTTTATTATTCAGGCTATGAAACAGTATTAAAAAAAACGATAGTATCTTTTTTTTATTGGCAAGCGGTTAGTTAGCAAATATTTGCAACACCTCAAATTTATTTTATGTTTGAAAAATGTTTGGGCTACCACGCCCAAATTGCCTCGACTACGTACCAATACCAAGATATATGCCCAATTTTTCATAATAATTTCATTCATAATTTTTAAAATAAAAATTATTACATAGATATAAAAATAAAATAATAATCTTTAAGATATTCACTCAATTTTCATGTAGTTCGTTTTATCCTCAGACATATGTACATATATACTCTTCTCAAAGATATATAATACACACATTTTTCATCATTGGATTTTTTTATAAAAAATTTTTAAAATACTTAATCAAAATAGTCAGAATCGAGTTTAAAGTGTAATAAACCTGTAATAATCTAATATGGTGTGGACAGTAATTTTTTTATAAAAAACCAAAACTGTTTAGGCAAATAGGTATGTGGATGGTGCAGTTAAGTCACTTTTTGTAAATTAAATTAATGCGCCTGTCTTTTAAAGAAGCAAATTTCTCAATGATTTTGTCATAAAAGTCACCATTACATTCAGAAAGTTTAACTAATAACTCTTTTTCTATTGTCATGATCGACAGGGTTGAGAGCCTATCTTGAGATATACTATTTCGTAAGTAGGTCTTTATTCGCTTTAAGCACAAAAATCTCTTTCGGCCTATACACTTGTTAAGGGGATTGTCAAAATTAATGTCGCAAGTCGATATACTTCACAAAATACTGAAATTAATTCTAAACTATTAATTTGTTTAAGGAGTTCTTGAATATTGACTATAAAATTGTTCATCTCGGTAAATTATGCTTAGCTCATTTTTGAGGCGGTCTTTGTCAAACATTTTTGGATACGTTTTTTCTAACGAATCTAATAGAGTAATAGGGAATTCTGTGGCAAAGTCTTTGTATTTTGATGTATTAAGAAGTTTCACAAATTCCAATTTGTGTAAATCTTTAAACCTGATGTTAATTTGAAAAATTATACAGTATAAAATTTCATAAAACAGATTTTTATATTTTTCCATTAAATCTGATTCGCTCATGCTAGGGGTTTGTCTACTACATGGCAATCCGGTAAGTGATTTTGCTTTTTCAAAAATGGATTTAAGGAAATTTTCAGCGCGGAGCTCATTTAATCGTTTGACGGCAATGTTCAATTGTGAAATGCAGAAATCAATTTCTAGGTTACTTAACTGAAAAACCTGAAACAGGATATCAGTAACAAAAAAAATTTCTTTAAATGCAAAAGTTAAAGAAGCAAATTCAAAATCGGAAAGGTCTTTTAGATACCCCTTGGCCATGTGTATAGTATCTGAGTCTAATTCTGGATTTTCAATCATGTCCTGAAAAACTAAGGTTAGTCCTTCCCAATTATTTGCAACAAAAATTAGATTTTTAATGGACAATACCACCTTGTATCACTTGCTTGCGGAACTCGTTTTTTTATTATTTTGTCCAATATAGATGTGCGTTTGTACGATTTATGGAAAAAAGCAGGCAAACTTTCCAAAGTTGCGAAAAAGATTCTGCTTTCCTTAATATAATTTGAACCCTGTTGTAAAATTAAATTGAGACGATGAGCAGCACAATGAGTGTACATTGCTTGTGGGGCATCTGATCTTATTCGTGTTTGTAGACCGCTCAATTCTCCGGACATAACCGCAGCTCCATCATAACATTGTGCTACTAATTTCCGTTTAAAATTTAAAGGTTCCAAGATTCTTACAATTAAGTTATAGAGTGCATTAGCTCTAGAATCCTCACTTATATCAAAAAAGCCTAAAAAACGTTCTTTTATTTCGGCTAATTTATTTACATACCTAACAGTTACACAACATTGGGCTTTTGCAACTATATCCGTCGTATCATCTACAATTGATGAGAAAAATGTAGCCTCCGATATTTCTTGTTTAATAAAGTCCCTCATATGTTCGTCAATACAAAATATTAATTCATTTTGAATAGTTTTCGATTGTCCCGTAAATACACTTTTCTCTTCTAAATGCTTTACAAGTTGGGTGTTACGTTTAATTAAACAATTAAAAACTTCCTTAAAATTCCCTCTGTTAAAAGAAGATTCGGATTCGTCATGCCCTCTAAAAGCCAGTTCTTGTTTTCCCAGTAATATAGTCGTATCTATAAGATCAAAATACAAGAGTTCTAACCACACTACACCACAACTTGTTACGTTCTGGACGCGCGTTTCGCTAACCAAGTTAGCATCATCAGCAGATGATATAAAGTGTTTTATATGAGTTTATATCATCTGCTGATGATGCTAACTTGGTTAGCGAAACGCGCGTCCAGAACGTAACAAGTTGTGGTGTAGTGTGGTTAGAACTCTTGTATTTTGATCTATCTTCCACCACAGGTTCCAGTGTTAGGACTCGTATCTATAAGGTATGTCAAAAGCAAGCGGTTTTTCTTAACATCTTCATTGTACAATAATTCAGATAAACGAGCATTTTCGATTAGTGCATCTTTAATTGTAGTCATATTTTGAGACAAACGTACAAAACCTAAGGTATTTTGAATATGGTCTTTACACCCTTCATGCATTTTAACCGCTCTAGAAAAATTTTTAAAATCAACGTATCCATCAGAAGTCCATACTGTTTTTGTTTTTCCCAGTATTAAGCAAGGGCAACAATATAAACGCTGCTTAAAAACACTTCCACAAATCCAAGTGCGTGTTTGATACCATGACGTTTGAAATGATCGTTTATATTGTCGACCGTCTTTAATACTCGACACAGACTAAACGCGCGACAATCACGAAATAATACTATAAAACAAACACCAAATTATTGCCGAATAATCTCAATATCCACCCACTTGCCGCTCAATCTCAAACCGTTACCTGTAACAGTCAAATACGAATACCCCACACGCTCACGCAAATATCAACAAAATCAAAAACGGCTTGCATTTGGCAGCCGGATGCGCGATTGTCATTTAACGATAAATAATAATTATTTCCATTTATATTCAATCTGTGCTAACATTAAATGACAACGTTTCAATCATTAAGGGCGAAGTTTTCATCGCCTCAAATGCAATAAAAAGAGATGGAATGAATCTACATATGCAACACGACCCTTTTCCTTCTTTCTCAGACTTATTAAAAATCTAAATACCATTCAAGTGTCCGAGGCGCAATTCGCATCGCCGCGTATAGGTAAAGTCGAATAAAAAAGAAATGATATTGCAGTTATTGGACATTGTACTGTTGGTTAGTAAAGTAAAGTGTTTATTTATGATTTACGCATATTTGATGAAATTTTCATAGTGTTTGAGACAATTTTCAGAGAATAATGTATCAACTTGGAAAGAATTAATTTTGAAAATAAAAATGTATATTTATAGGAAAGCGAGTGAGGCGGCGCCTCAGTTGCCCCATCTGACGAGCCGCCGCTGTTGTTACGATTTTATTGGCTTACTCTGCTTATTAAATAGTCTACAGCAAATATGATGTCGTAAGTTACAAATGACCTAACTAATTTAAAACTAATAGGTTAGTAACATAAATGATGAATATTGAGTAAAACCAAGACTAAAAAGCTCAATAAATTCAAAGAGACTATCTGTTCAAACATCACTATATATCTCTAAGCTGGAAATTCTCGGTGTTCGGAATGGAAGTAAAATTGTCTGCTGTCTAAATTTATTAATTTGACTCCTGTTCCGGAAATAAATCATTCCACAATCGGTTGAACGACTGAAATGTCGATATATTTTGTAATTTATTAAGACGTTTGCGGAAAAGCTAAAATCCATTTTGCTTTTTATAGAATATATATCATAAAGACATATAAGCTAAAACAGTCACGAAGACAAATTTCTGTTTATTTTGTTTGGAAGGATGTTAGAATAGGGTCATGTTGAAATTTCTTTGTTGAAAAGACATGGTTGAAATTAAAAGTTTTATAACGCTCTATTTATCTATAAACATAAACCTTAGACTATAAAACAAAGAATAGACTCAACATTACATTCATTTCGAAAGTTGGATCTATTATTGTTTTTCGCGCGCTATGGGTGCGAGAGAAATCATATATCTTCCTCTGCGACGACGACGGTCCCAAAAATGGCAACTGTTGGCTCTCACTATAGACTGAACCAGCGTCGGCTCTTTCTCTCTAATTTAATATATGTTTATAGCAAGAAATTTAATGTGTTATTTTGCGGTTTCTTTTTACTTTCCTTGTAAGGGGAAAGCATTGTAATCGTATGGAAATCACCCTCCGAGGTTTTTGCAGATCTTCACGTTTAAGGGATGTTGAAATTCTCCGTCGGTTTTTCTGTCGGTTTGCGGCATAGCTAAAACTACTTACCCCATTGACTGAGTCATATTGGGATGACATGGTAATGCTGTGAAAATCCAATATGACGGAACAAAATGGCGGCCTAATAAAATGTTAAAAAAATATTACTAAAAAACTGCTAATCAATGCCTCAAACATTGCTCAAAAATCAAGTGTGACCTACGAATAAACTGGTAAAATTTTGGTGAGGAGCCTTTATGGCTAAACAAAATAGCGCCCTAATTAAATGTTTAAAATACCAATATCAAAAACTATTTATCCAGTTAAGTTGAAATCTTACACAAAAATCAAGTGTGAAAAAGAGATGAACCTGTAAAACTTGATATATTGTATATGTCGAAACAAAATGGCGGCATAATTTAATGTTTAAAATAGCAGTAAAAATACATTTCCTACAAAAAAAATATTTTTTTATAGAGGAAAATAATAAATATGATTGATTTTTTAAAGAAATTTAAATATGGTATATATATTTGTATCTTCGTAAGTATGTATGGATGTGTGTACATATGTATGTATATATGTATTTATGTGTGGTAAAAAAATAATTATAGAAAAATCAGGACATTGTTCTATGCCCGGAACATCCACATAACAAATTCCACCACAAACATTGTATTTGTAATTTCTTGTAAAGTAAGAGTTGGAATCAAAAATTAGTCCTTTTAACAGAACCTATCTCGTAATAAAAGATTTACACATATTCACATTTATATAATGTGTTAATTTATTACAAAATAACTATATGGATATAAAACATGTTATATGTGTGTGTATTGTAAACCGTTACGAGGAAAGTTCCGGATAAAACGAAATTTACCGATCTTTTAAATAATGCTGCAAAATGTTAAAAGGTTTTTATATTCTTTCACGCACTTTCAATTAGCTTAATGTCAAATATTGCAAGCAGTTGTTGATTTTCGAGACAGAATAATAATAATAGTTTTACTAGGAACTGAACAGGTACGTATACTAGGTGTATACACAATTGACACTGTCGACTTTAAAGAAGATTTTCTTCTTTCTATATATATATATATATATATATATATATATATATATATATAGTTGAAAATTAATATATATATATATATATATATATATATATATATATATATATATATATATATATATATATATATATATATATATATATATATGTATATATATATATTGATTCGTATTCTTGCACGGATGGAAAAATATGATGTGTTTTCATTCCGGGTGTACCTCCGTTCACTACTGTCGTTCTGAAAAGAACAATTTTGCTGACGTTTCGCCAAAATCGCATTTGACATTTTCGAAACTTTTTGTTTCGCGTCCGATTGAAGACTGAAAGTGTTAGTGGCAGTGGAGCTTCCTTTTATACCTCCACCCTCGGCCGAAGGTTATATCTGAACGGTAGTGCGTCATTGTTTATATTTTCGGGACGTTGTTGTTGGACTAATGCCGCTTGATTTTCTGTGGTTTTTGGTTTAAATATGATTGATTTCCATACTGCTGGTAACTTTAATGATTCGTCCTTTTTATTTAAATTACCTTGTTTTTCTATTTCTATGGCTTCTCGCATTATTCTGGTCCGATATATAGTGCTCTATATTGGCAATCAATATAAAATAAACCATATAAATCGTTGTATCCTAGCATTCCCATCGATAAAGCACCTCACAAGATTGCTATGAACGAGGATTTTTTGGCCCATATAATAGAACTGGCAGAGCGTTGTCTTAAAAATACTTATTTCTCATTTAACGGGCAAATGTACAACCAAATAGATGGAGCTCCAATAGGATCCTCACTATCACCAGCGGGGCCAATCTATTTATGATATGCTTCGAGAAAGAAGCCCTTAAGAAAGCAAATCTGAAGCCCAAAATTTGGCTCCGTTACGTGGATGACATATTTATCACATGGCAACTCGGTAATGCAGAACTTAACAACTTTCTAACTCACGTAAATTTAATACATCTTAAAATACAATTTGCGCTAGAGTTAGAGGAAAACAACAAACTCCCATTTTTAGACGTTCTGCTTACGAAACGGGACAATGGACACATTGAATATACCGTTTATAGAAAACCAACACATACTGACAGATATTTGAATGCTGGATCACACCACCATCCAGCACAAATTCAAGCTGTGGCCTATATGGCCATATATATAAATATATATATATATATATATATATATATATATATAATAATAATAATTAAACGTTTATTAACCCAAATAAGGATGTACAATGTAGCAGTAAAAAAAAATCATTAATTTTGAGGGTTAAATGGCTTGTTTTCAGCTTCCCATAGGAACAAAATAAAAAATGCTCATATTAGGTGCTGTTATAGCCAATGCAAATCTGGTCGAATAGGAGTTGATTGCTACATTTAAAGATATGAGGTTTACATAATGAGGTAGAAAAGCTAGATAAGAAAAATAATGTTAAAAATATTAAATTGAAGAGGAAAAGGGAATAAAGGAAAGGGAAAGGAGAAAAATGGCTTATGTGGACATATAATTTCAAAACCATCGCAATGACAAAACAATCATCAAAACTAGAATTAAAAAAAAAAAGTCAGGCGGGCACAATTAAAAAAAAAATTTAAAACTCAATTCAGCAAAGTATTATAATTGCTGAGCAAGTAATTTGTTTTTCAAATGTGTCTTGAAAACTATAAACGCAAGTGAAAAATCAGTAATTTCAAATTTATTGACACATAAAGCAATATTGTACGAAAAAGAACGTTTAAATAACTCTTTATTATGTGTTGGTATTGTCAATATGTTCTTCCTACGGATATTTAAGTTGTGTACATCCGTTCGATAAACAACACGATCCAAAAGGTAAGGAGGAGATTTATATTTTAAAATTTTATAGTAAAAGCAAGTCGAATGTAAAATGCGTCTATTGCACATGTTTAGCCATTTTATGGTTTTAAGTTTATGTGATATATGTTGTCTTCGGCGAATTCCAAATATTAGTCTTAAGCAAGAATTTTGTAACGTTTAAATTCTTTTTACGTCTAAGGCATTTAAATAGGGTCTATAAATACTATCACAAAAGTTTAATGGTGTCCAGACAAGAGATTCGCAGAGCATTTTTTTTGTTTCGCAACTAAGATAATTTCTATAGGAATATAACATTTTTAAGGTAAAATATCCAATTTTTAATTTCGATGTAACATGTTCGGTGAATCTTAATTTGTTATCCAAAGCAAGCCCTAAATTTTTCGCAGAATTTTTAAATATGATAGATTTATTTTCAAGTGTAAGATGAAGATTTTGTAGCAAGTTATTTCTAATATTATCACTACAAAAAAGAATAGCAACAGATTTCATAGGGTTTATTTTTAAAAGATATCTTTTACTTTCAGTCAGAATTTTCTCTAAATCGGAGTTTATGCGATTATTAGCAATATCGACGTCAGAGGGCTTAAAAGGAAAATAAATCTGAGTATTATCAGCGTACATGTGATGGTTACAAAATCTTAGACGTCTTTCAAATTGTGAAGTGTATATACTATATAACTCTGGGCCTAGTATACTCCCTTAGGGAACCCCAGTTGTAACGTTCAGAGGTTCGGAGGTATTTCCATTAACAACAACTTGCTGCATTCTATGTGTCAAAAAAGATAAGACAAAACTGCACTTCCACTAAAACCCACGTACCGCAAAATGGAGATCAAAATTTCATGATTTACCATGTCAAACGCCTTGGTAAAATCAAGTAAAATCAAAATACAAGCTTTGCTTGTATCCATAGCCCTAAAAATATTGTCGGTGACAATTAAAAGTGCACTCGGACAACCGTGGCTTGCTCGAAATCCAGATTGTTTCCTGGGAAGTATTTTATTGGTTTCCAAAAAAATGGATATCTGAGATTCCATAATTTTTTCAGGCACTTTGGAAAGCGTCGGAAGAATTGAAATCGAATGTAACTGGCTGAACTGTGTGGGATTGCCTATCTTGGGTAGAGGTACAATATTCGCCTGTTTCCATTTCAACGGAAAATACGACTTTTCTATACAAATATTTAAAATATGCGTGAGAGGGGGCAAAATACTGGGACAAGCTAGCGAAATTAGAGTAATATTTAACTGATCTATCCCAAAGGCTTTAGTGTTAATATTTTGCAAAATGCTCATAACCACATCTTCTCTTACTGGAGAAAAATTAAATGTAGAGTTAGTAAGTCTATTATTACTATAGAATGTAATCAAATTCTGATCAGGTATATCGTTATTGGTAGCAATTCTAGAGAAATATGTATTTAAATCATTTACATTTGTTAAGGATTCTGGCAACCTATTTTTTTTCTCTTTTAATAATATTTAGTTTATTTAGCTGGTGCCATTTTTGTCTTTGATTAGAAATGCTAAACTTATAATTTAGATAAGCTTTTTTTCCGACCTTATAGCTGAAGTTGTAAAATTTCGGAGTTGTTTATAATAACCCAACTTTTCGTTTGTCGAAATGTATTTAAATCTTTGTTTCGTAATTTTTGCATTAAACGTATATTCACGTAATTCACGGTTGATACGGTTTCTTTTTACCTTTAACTGTTTTTATTTTATTTATATTATTTATATATATATATATATATATATATATATATATATTTATATATTTATATTGTAAATAACGCACTTAAGCATTTGGAGTATGTATTTTAATGTTTACGTTATGTAAACCCAACCCAAAATTGGCAAAATATTGGTTTTTGTTCAATTAGTACCCATTTTTTTTCATGCCAATTATCATACTCGAATGGCTTAAATATCAAAATAATATGTGTAAATGCTAAGACATTACGGTTCGGATAATACTGATAGCTAATCTTAATTACGTCAAGACTTACTTGTGATATAGAACTTCCGGCTTTAAATAGTCTGTATTTCCACAAACAACACACTTCTTCACCATAGTTTTTCGTTTATTTAAGCGCTACACCACACACAACTTATAAAATCATTAAACAACTAAAAAAAATATGAATGCGGTACCAAATGACAACAATGCAGCGTCTGTTTTGTAATTAGACTATAAAACAAGAGTGCTATGACGATTGCTATGAATGAATAGTTTAAAACTACTCGCAAGGAACGTAAATTTGACGTAGCGTGGTTACCAGTTCTATTTGATAATATTTTTATTATTACATTTTTCTAATTCTTTAATGACCTTAGTTAATTACTTAGACCATATATAATCATTCAAAGTCTAAGATTAATTATTGTGTGTAGTTTTTAGATATGCATATAACTGTCTTATGAAAATATATAAACATATTGGAGTAACTCGATAAAACTTGGCTTGGAATATTTGACAATTTTTAAAACGTGACAACATACACATTTCGATGTAGTGGAGAGGGAAAACATTCAGTCTATGATCCCGCCTTAAATGTAAATAGTTGGGTCTCTCTTGTTTTTATATTCTAAGACATAAACAAATACGTAAATTTAAATGTAATATATTAAAGCAGAATATAGTTAGTTCAGTGTTAAATCTCGTAAGTAAGACAGACTTTTTTCTTCTATTACATTTCAACTCAATAAACTTTTCAGAAGTATATAGTTTTGTTTATGACTCAGAATTTTATTTTTTTATAGCTATACTTAAAAAAAATAATACAAGTTCACAAGAAAATAAATACATTTACTTAAAAAATCCTTTTAACCTATGGAAATAAAAGATAATTAGTTCTTCCTAATTAACCTTTGTTTGTTAGTTAAGTGGCCCTTCTTCAAAACAGAAAATAAATTAAAAAATAATTTGTTTTCTAACTGCTAATGAGAAATTAGTTTTGACCCCATTTACATTATACGATCGTGAAAATGTATGTATTGGAATATTTGCAGTATTTAAATATCCTCTCGGGCAAATCTGCACAAAAGTCAAATCTTGCCACCCATGTTGGTCCCACACTTTGATCTGAATTTAGTAATAATGTGAATTATCTTCTTGCCTCTGACCTTATTTGATAGAGTGCTAGTTAGTATTATAGCTATCCCTCTTTGTTTATTTAATTAAATAAAGGAAAACCCTATGTCAGCTATGCTACCTAAAACAGAATCTATTATGAAAATTAAGACTGACTTTTAAGCTGCTTAATAGAAATAAAGTAGAAAGCAGCTTCTTAGATCAACGCAGTAGTATTTTAGAGCTTTAGTAACGAAAATATTTTAATTAATCAAATCAAAAACTTAAAAATATAACTTTAAAAATTATATGCAGCATCTAATACCAAGGTTTTATGGATCTGGATGGTGGAATATTATAAAAGTAGAAAACACAATATATATATATATATATATATATATATATATATATATATATATTTTGCAACTGGTAGTGGGGTCGCTGCCTTTTGAAAATTGGCCTAGGGTGAAATGAAAAACTCTATGAAAGGATATTTCATTTCACCCTAGGCCAATTTAAAAGGCTGCAACCCCATTATCGGAAGATGAACAGTACTTTTAGTACGCAGAATCCTAAAAACACTGAAGATCCCATCTAGGAATAAGTTCCCAAATAGACATGCAAAGAAAATAATAAAATGTTTGCGTGTTGCGTTATTATGTCTTGAAAATATTACCAATCAATATGTTTACTTTAAAAGAGCTGTTTTACTCCCCCCAGAATCACTCTCTAGTATTAAGAGAAAATGTATAACCAATCCTGTTTTTGTGGTTTGACGTTTTCCACCCTTTAAAATGAAAACCTAAAGTTTCAGTTTTGTTTTTAGGGAGCTATTTCACCTCCTTAGAGGAACCTTATATAAATATATTGGAATAAGATAAAAATAACCGATATCAATGGCGTAAATAGGGTTTGCTCCTGGGGGGGTTTTAAAACGATGAAATTTCAACAACCAAAAAAAGTCTTTATTTTTATGGTACCGAAAACACACTGAAAATTGGCTCTAGGGGAGGGGGAGTTGATCGGCAATCTCGAAAAAAAAGGTCCCTATTTTAAGTTTAAATAATAGAGGCTCTGGGGGGTTTTAACCGCCAAACCCCACCTTAAATACGCCACTGCATTCTATAATTCAAAATAGTGGTGGACAATTTTGGTTGTTGAATTCGTAATCAGGGTGCTTTAAAATCTTTCGTACAGACATTATAACATCAGTCAATTTTTTTTCGTATTTGTTGGTTATTGTAGTTATCTAAAAATTAAATAACCTTAAAACATATTTTTCTGATTTAAAGATGTGTACCATCAATGAGCCGACACATATTTACAAGTATCAGGAACAAATTGCTGGAATTGCGAGAATGCGGATACGACGGCCTTTAAGCCTAATTGAAAGTGCCATTCGCCAAGTTAGTTTAGCGGAATTTCCAAGTTCTACTTCTCTAACCAAACTCAACTCTCATTTTACCGCTTTGCATGAAACTTTGTTACGTTTTGCGGTTATTCCATAGAATTCGCGGTCTATATTTACAAATCCTTGGGCTTTCTTGTTTCTGTAAAGATAACAGAACACTTGAGTACAGCTAATTTAAAATGCACATTTTTGTAAGTATTTTGTCCGCATTCTTTTATGCTTTATAAACCATAGTAGCGATCTTGTTGACAAATTACACTGGCGAGCAAAACATTGAGGTCACTTTGAAATTACGACCTTTGAATTTTCGGTTTTAAAGTTGCAAATAGCGATTTTTGGTGAAATCATAGTAGGCTCTTAATAATTTGTTATCCGTCGCAATTATTATCTGTCAAGTATTGTCAATGTCTTTGGGAGTGTTCTGAAATAACGAGTATTCGCTCTAGTTAAAAATGAATATTTCAGTGATTTGATAGATTGTTGATTTCTCTCTATACAACCTACCGGTCACATAGTGTAATATTCATGATGTTTGTTAAACCTGTCGGTCACATAGTGTAGTAGTCATAGTGTTTGTTTAAAGGTTGTAATGCGTTTATATCTTATTGTTGTGGCAAGAATTGTGGCGTTGATATAACGTGGTCGAGGAAAATGGATTGTTTGGAAGAGCCTTTATGCTGTTCAAAAGGTGTACTAACCCGGGTCTGGGCGAAAAAGAGTACACTTCCAAAGGGTTGGCCGTTATTTAGTATCTGAAAGTTTGCGGAATACAACAGCTTCAGCGGTTTTGCTCCGAAATCAACTTCAAGAAGTAAGAGATGTAAATGTTAGTGATTGGACCATTAGGAGAAGACTTCGTGCTGCTGGATTATTTTGTAGAAGGATGATTGAAGAAGGTTCAGAACTGCAACGCCGGTATGCAATTGCAAGATTGGCTTTTGCCCGAAATCACGTGGTAGGAATGATCAAGACTGGATCAGAGTATTGTTTTCTGATACGTTGCGTTTTTGCCTGAGAGGATCAGACGAACGTCACAGAGTAGACTTTGTATTGATGAACGTCTTCCATTTGGAGATGGGTCAGTTATGGTTTAGTTTGGACAGGAATCTCTTTATAAACACGCACAGAGTTGGTCTTCATAAATGGCTCCCTCACAGTTCACAGGTACATGACGGAAGTTCTAGAAGATGATATTATGTCATTCATTAGCATTATGGACAAACTTGATATTTTCATGCAGGATAATGCTAGACCTCACGCAGCCGGAATTATCAAAGAATATCTTGACGAAGTGGGAATTAGGTGGTCCGATTGGGCAGCCCTCCAGACATGAATCCCTTTGAACATGTCTGGAATGAGTTGGCTATGAATGGCTATAGCAGGAATAGAATAACATCAACCAGAACGTGATACTTAATTTAATTGAAAATATGCCTCGTCAATTTCAAGCAGTTATTAATGCAAGAGGAGAAAATACGCACTATTAGTGATAAGTTTTCTCAGAAGTGATAAGTTTTTCATTATTTTAGTCCATATTGGTAAAAAAAATGTCTTTCTTTCAGATTATATCGAAAAATCCTAAAAACATACTTACGATTCAGCATTCAATTTTTAATTTAGCTTAAAAAATACAGTACAATGTTTCACAATTTCAAAATATAAGCTGCAGACTGAAAATTCCAAACAGACCTCATAGTTTCAAAGTGACCACAATTTTTTGCCCACCAATATTAATTGATATTTATACTATATTATTATATTATAAGAATTAATTTTAATATGTTGTTGTCGATATTATAGAGAAACTTTTTTCCATTTGACTATTCCTCGCAAACTACAGGATGTGACAAACAACGGGGGTACAATTGATGAATATTTATACAGGGTGAATATTTAATTAGTGAACATTATTTTTCCCTTTCATTAAAATATTAGCAGTAAATTAAAACTCAGTCTGCTGCTATGAGATTCTTGGAGGAGATAGGGAAGGACTCTAGTTCATAGGGTCTTAGAAGCGATACGTTTGTGGCTGCTGTTAATTTAGAGTAAGAGTTATTCATAGAGTTTGCTTCAAAGAAAAGTTTTTTTTGTAATTGTGATTTTATTATTTCCATTTTGTTCATAGCACATGTTTCATATCTGAGTGAGTGTTCAACACCATAGTTAACACAAAGGGGTTGCCTTTATCACCCATATGAGAAAGTTTGCCACATGAGGGACACATTTTTTCGTTTTTACAAACTTCTGGTAGTTAAAACATCTAAAAGGTGAGAGGATATAAAGTCGAACCTTAAGAGAATATCATTTGCAAATACTCTATCCAATGGTATACGCATTTTGAATGTTTGTATTAGATTGTAAGCTGAAATTACAATGCTATTTTTCTTACTATTAATTCTTTTAAGATGAATACATTTTTGATTTATGACATTTTCAAGTATTTCTTTGTCACAACAGTTAAATAAATCTCTAGATGTAACTATCTAATATTATCAATAGGGTGAATTTTCATACGTTTTTAGTAGAACTCCTCAAGTTATTTAACAGGATACATATTGGCAAGAGTTCCGAGTACTTCGCTGTGGTATGAAAAAGTCAAAACTGAGAAAAATTTATTTTCTAAAAACTGCCGAATGTATTTCATTACGCTTGCGAAAGCTTTCGGAAGGGTGTGTCGTTGGAACCCTACTGTTTTTGGGCCCGATAAGCGCATCGCTTGTCAACTTTATTTGGAGAAAATTAAAAGAAGGTCACATCGGGCGTCTTAATGGTACATCCTAGGAACCTGTAAAACAAACCGGTAGACTGGGAGTTTAGAGGAACCCATATGGGTAATTTTTTTGCCGACTATTTCGGTAATTAATTTTTGTTTTTGTCAAAACTTCTCTTGAAATCGTGGCTTTTTTGCTTTCAACTACATGTAAATATCTTAAAAAGTTAGTTTGGATCAATTTTTTTTTCAAATTTTACTGTTATAACCTGTTTCTTACACTTACTAATTAATAACTCTGGACCTATGATTTCTTGGATGACTGGATTTTAACAAAATATTGGTCTATGTTTTACCTAAAATTTGGTTAAATTTCAGATAGTAAACTTAAAGGGTTTCAAAGACGGTTGTTTTTAAATTGAAAAACAGGTTGCGACTTTTGTCGAGGATTGCGGGCTTATACGGCAGTATTTTTAAAAATTCTTCGTCTTTAAAGAATAAGTTAAACAAGTGCTCGAAGAAAAAATTATCGATTTTTCCAATTTAAGTATTTTTTACGAATCTGGTTAAAATACCTTTCTCTGCTTTTCGTTGCTGTCATAGAATATTTTTTCATAATCCTTGTATTATGATTAAACTGAAAGCTCCCTTATACTAGTGCTTTTCATATTCGTCAGCTATAGCAAGTAAGCGGTATACCTGCAATTAAATAAGAACTACCTGATTTACTTTTTTCCCTGCTTGGAGTTCGTATGGGTATAATATCCAATTTTATCGAATTTGAGGGTCGAACGTTTAATCCCGATTATTATATTGCTCCCAAACATCCTAAATACCTCTAGTATTTAATCTAATTATATGTACACACGATACGTTTAAATAAGTTTAAATCAAATATTAAAACCATACTTAAATGTGACTGCAAAAGTTGGTTTGAAGGAAAATCGCCTATAATAACAAAATTTCTTTATTTGCTTTCTCTGTTCCATATCCACAACGCCAATATTTCTATAGACACAGTATCTAAGGCCGCGTAGCAAGAATCACTGCCGGCCTATCTCTTGCTTAAAAATGCATCTCTTTTCTTGTGATATAGTATTACCCCATTTCAGTAAGACCTCTTGGCATTGATTGTCCTAGTTAAGATTACAGCAAGCGGGGCCAGGTAAAAGGAAGATTTCCAAGTAAAAATTTGGATAGTTAGTACAGATTGAAGTTCACTGATTATCACAGGGGTACTTTGTTACTACTCTATTTTTAATTTAGCACAATACTTACATCCATTGCATAAGTTGAAATGTAATAAAGACAAAAATCTGTCTTACTTTTTGTCCAAGCAATTTAGGTTCTTTAATTATTTTCAACTGTCTTTTACCCAAACAAACGCAAAATAATTTGTGTTATCAAGTATTAGTAAAATATAATTCAAAACGAGGGAATATCCTACCTTGGGCCTAATGCAGACAAAGTGTTGGTGAATGTTACATGCGATGTAAATCAATCACATACAAGAAAAGGAGACAAAGTTAAATGTAAATTCGAAGTAAAACAAAGGCGTTGTTTTATCACGTTAGTTAACCAAATTTTGATTGACTATACTATATTAACTGTAATAAATGTTTTTTTAATAGTGTAGATAAGTTAAGAAAACAACAGGTTGGAGGAATGAGTGTCCAGTGAATGAATTAAGTTTACATATTTTAATTTTTTATCATTTGTTATGAACTTTTCAGAAATAAATATATCTTTTATTGGTTTTGTTTACGACTCAGAGTTTTATTTTTTTATTAGTATAAATTGAAAAAGTGTACAACTTCGAAAGAAAATAAGTGCATTAACTTAAAGAATCAGTAACCTATGGAAATGCAAGCTAATTAGTTTTTATTAATTAACCATTGTTTGTTAGTTAAATGGTTCTTCTTCAAAATAGAAATAAATTAAATCGGATTTGTTTTCTAACCCTTAAAGGTCGGAACTGCTAATAAAAAATTTCTTTTCACCCCAGGCTACATGCATCTCTCTTAATGTTTACATACTTTTTAAAATAATCTGCTTTGAGAAAATATTATTATTCAGGTAACCCATCTATGTTAATAAAATTCCGTCGGCAAATATTTCCAAAAATTTTAAAAATCCCTATTTCTGGTTACATTGAATAAAATAAAAAATAACTTAGATTTATGTTACTAAGTAAAAACAAAACAATTTTTACTTACAACTTCCACTATATTAAAAAGAAAATACCTTTCATGACATGTTTCGCCAACACTGTGGCTTAAATTAGAATGAAGTAAAATATTTTATACCTAGTGTATAATGGTTTTTTTTTCATGTTTACCTAAATCTATTTCAACAAAACATATTTAATAGTGGCGAAGTGCTCAGGTCAGTTTGATCGTTAAGTAATAAATCAGTGTTTTTAAGTTTATTTATTTCCAGAGATTCTAGAAAATTCAATTTGATGCATTTCTTTTCTGTATGTAAAACTGTAAATTGTTATTAAATTGCTGATTACAATTAATTAAATAAGAAGCATAATCAGATCTGTCATCACCCTTGACAAAGCACTTATAATACTCATTTATCCTCTTCTCGAAACTTCTACCTGTCTGTTCGATATACGTTTCTGTGCAATGTTTACAAGTTAATTTATGGACGCCCGATTTTTTGCCTCATTGGGGTTTTGATTTGTAATTTTTTACAAATTTGCCTATGGAATTATTAAATAAACAAGATTTTTAAAATGAACTTAACTTAATTAAACAAATTGCAATAAATAATAGTTATAGTTCATATATCGGTTTACCCCAGTTCAAAACACTCTTCTGCTAACTATAAATGCATTACGTACTATCGAAAATCCAGTATTAAAATAGGCAACCTTTTAAAAAAACTAAATATAAATGTTGCATATAAGACCAATAATTCCATAGGCAAATTTATAAAAAATAACAAATCAAAAACACATTTAAATAAAAAATCAGGCGTCTATAAATTAACTTGTAAAGATTGCCCAAAAACGTATATAGGACAGACAGGTAGAAGTTTCGAGAAGAGGATAAATGAGCAAAATGCTTTGTCAACGGTGACGACAGATCTAATTATGCATCTCATTTAATTAATTGTAATCATCATTTTAATAACAACTTTAAAATTTTACATATAGAAAATAAAGGCATAAAATTGAATTTTCTAGAATCTTTAGAAATATATAAACTTAAATACACAGGTTTATTAGTTAACGATCAAACTGACTTGAGCAATTCGCCTCTATTAAATATCTTTTGTTGAAACAGGTTTAGGTAAACATGGAAAAAACCCATTGTACACTAAGAATAAAATATTTTACTTCGTTCTAATTGTATCATCTGAAAAAGCCACAGTGTTGGCGAAACATGTCATAAAAGGTATTTTCTTTTTAATATAGTGGAAGTTGTAAGTAAAAATTGTTTTGTTTTTATTTAGTACCATAAATCTAAATAAATTAAATGGATTTTGTTTGGAAAAGACATCATTTACTTTTGCCACTCGTTGGCAATGGAACCACACACTTATATTTATTTATTCTCAACATTCCCAACCAACTGTATACGTTTATTACAGGGAATTCGAACAATCTAATATTATAACAAACTAAAAACCAAGAATAATATTAAATAACGAAATAGATAATATTTGAAGAAGAAAATAAATAATATTAACGCAAAATGTTTTTTTTTACTTTTTACCTTCTTAAATTTTATTAAAGTTTTTATTCTGCGTAAATGTGTTGGTAATTCATTATATATTAATAATAATAAAGATTTTTTTGCAAAATTGCTTCGAATATTAATTGTATTTAATAAATTTGTTTGTCGTGTGTCATGATTATGTATAGTTGGACTTTTTTCTAAATATACATTGGATAATTGATCTTTTGTAAGTATTGAATGAATGAAAATGCGTGTTTTTAATGGTTATTGTCTAAATAACCAAATTTTGTATATACATTTATTGTTGGTTCTAGGAAAGGAAGTTTATGTATACATTTAATAATTTTATTTTGTAAACAACATAAAGTTTCAATGTTTTTAAATTAGCAGATCCCCAAACTGAAATCAAATATTGCAATTTTGAATATATTAATGCAAAATAAATACTACTAGAGGAGATATACTTTTTCCAAGGTATTCTATATCAAATCAAATCAAATATATTACGTAGAAAATGTTTACAACATTACTTGAAAATGATTGTACACCTAAATGTATCATCTGTGTGTGTACAAAAGAAAAGATTTTTTTGTAATTGTCTATTGCTAAATTCTTAAATTGTAACGTATACTAAATAAATGATACTGCGTACACACTAAGTACGTGGCTAACCTAAAATCATATAATTTCACACTAACATAAGGGATAGAATAAATTTTAAAAATTATAGAATTTAAATAAGACTTATTTGAAGTAAAAATTTGCTATCTACTTAAGGTGCCAGTAAATACCTCGAAGTTTTGTTTCAAGAAAATTGAGATTTTTTTACTAAAAAGGTTTTCTGTTCTGTATACGTCGGATATTAAGCCGAAGTAAGTTATAAAGTGTAGGACCAAAGTATGTCAGATATCTTTGGTTTCTTGTTCTGGACAGGAAAGGAACACATATGGATTCCACCGATCTGCTTCTGGTATAATAATTATTTAGAATAGGTTACTGCGTTAGTTCGGGATGTTTGTAAACTATCAAAAGTACTGATTTTACATACAACTGTTGCAGGGTTAAAACTTGGGCTTCTTGATACAGAAGTTTGGTAGAGTATCTGGCTTTTTTTTGTAAATTACTTTTAGGAGATATCTTTAAGATATTTAGTGTTGTATTAAATGCCCCTCCTTATAATGACAGACCGTATCTAATGACTGATTCAGCTAGTGTGATATAATATAATCATTTGAGGATATTGATTGGCATGATATGTCTGATTTGATAGAATTTATGAATTAGTTTACGAAGTTTTGAATTTTTACTTTCTATGTGTTTATCCCACTTAATATTCTGATCAATTACAACGCCGAAATATCTGATATATTCAGATTTATTCAAAAAATCAGTGCAGTGGCATGGTGTCTCATTTGATAAACACTTAAGCGTATGCATTTTTACCCCTATTAGCATCAAATTAGTGGAAGTGAAGGATACTGAAACACATAAATTTTGTTTTTTCCATGTTAATTGTCAATCCTATATCCAATATGATTCCGCCAACTTAAATTTTCATCCAAAATTTAAAGCATCTACTATAATTAATATTTTTTTGGTTCAATTTAATTGGTTCCATTTGATTCCTTCTATGATTTTTGCTTATAAACATAAAAGAAGATTTTTCAAAATTTAAGGTTAGTTTATGAGATTGTAGCCAATTGGATATAATTGTTAAATCTTCTGCAATGTAGTATCTAATTTCTAAAAAAATATTTCAAAAATAAAAAATAGTTATGTCATCCGCAAATAGCTTTATAGTTTCATTTTGAAATTGAGTTTATGTATATTAAAAATAAAATTGGCCCTAATATTGAACCTTGAGGTACACTATATGACATTTGTTTCCTAGAACTAATGTTATTTCCAATTTGGACATATTCCTGTCTACCGTATGAATCACAGAACAACATTAACCCAATAAATCAAATACAACAGATATCCATTTAAATACGGAAACACGTTGTATTTATATTTAATAACAGTCGTCGAAATAACATCTGGGTCTAAACAAGTTTCCTCTTTTTAGTAAACGCTTAATAAATTATACAGAATTACAAAATAAGAGAATCCTCAGTTGAATAGGATAAAATTTACTTACTCAACGAGTCTAGATTATTCAGACCCTTTTAGTTATATTAACTTTTTCATGAAAATCTCTCTTGAAATATGTTTTGTTGTTCTAAAAACTTTTCCTTTGTGTAGACAAATACAGTTTGTTTGAGCTTTTACCCAATTATTCTTGTGTAAGATCTTTACTTAATACCTACTTTATGGTAGAAGGCTATTTATTCTTGTGCGTCATAATACCTCAAATTAATGTTTTATTATTGTTTCAATATAAGTATTAATTCTTTTTAAATATGTGTGTATTACCTTTGAATAAATCATGGAATTTTGTCTAATTATATAAATTATATATAGCATTAGAAATATCAGTGTCCAAAATCCTTCACATTATATATATATATATATATATATATATATATATATATATATATATAATTTGATTTCATTCCGGGTGTACATCCGTTCACTACTGTCGTTCTAAAAAGAACAGTTTTGCTGACAACAAACACAACATACAAGCAATACACAAACCACAAACAACTATAGGTAAACTACTTGGAAACCCAAAAGATAAAATCAAACTGGAAAACCATGGAGTATACAGCATTCCTTACCAGGACTGTGAAAAGATGTACGTGGGGCAAACTAACAGGCGAATATCAGCAAGAGTGGAAGAGCATAAACTCAGAACCAGAAATAAACAAACAACCTCAGCTTTATTTCTATACCATCAGGAAACCGGCCATAAAATAAATTTCGATGGGTGTAGGGAAAATGCCAATATAAAAATTATAAGACCAGAATAATCCGAGAAGCCATAGACGTTGAAAAAGAAGGTGATTTGAATAAAAGGGACGAATCATTAAAACTACTAACAGTATGGAAGACAATAATCGACAAATCTAAAATCGCAAAAACTCAAGCGACCAACGGCCGCGCAGATATAACCTTCGGCCCCGGATGGCGGTATGAAAGGAAGTGTTCCAGTCACCAACACTTTAGTCTCTATTCAGACGCGAGAAAGAAAGCTTTGAAAATGTCAAATGTGATTTTGGCGAAACGTCATCAAAACTGTTCTTTTCTTTATATATATATATATATATATATATATATATATATATATATATATATATATATATATATATATATATATATATATATATATATATATATATATATAGATATATATATATATATATATATATATATATATATATATATATATATATATATATATATATATATATATATATATATATATATATATATATATATATATATATATATATATATATATATATATATATATATATATATATATATATATATATATATATATATATATATATATATATATATATATATATATATATATATATATATATATATATATATATATATATATATATATATATATATATATATATATATATATATATATATATATATATATATATATATATATATATATATATATATATATATATATATATATATATATATATATATATATATATATATATATATATATATATATATATATATATATATATATATATATATATATATATATATATATATATATATATATATATATATATATATATATATATATATATATATATATATATATATATATATATATATAAAGTCCTCCACGGATGGAAAAATACAAAAATACAATGTGTTTTCATTCCGGGTGTACATCCGTTCACTACTGTCGTTCTGAAAAGAACTGTTTTGCTGACGTTTCGCCAAAATCACATTTGGCATTTTCGAAACTTTCTTTCTCGCGTCTTCAGTCTCTATTCAGACGCGAGAAAGAATGCTTCGAAAATGACAAGTGTGATTTTGGCGAAACGTCAGCAAAACTGTTCTTTTCAGAACGACAGTAGTGAACGGATGTACACTCGGAATGAAAACGTATATATATATATATATATATATATAAACATGTATATATATATATATATATATATATATATATATATATATATATATATAAATATGTATATATATTTATATATATATATATATATATATATATATATATAAATATGTATATATATATATATATATATATATATTTATATGTATATACATATATATATATATATATATATATATATATATATATATTCGATTTTCCCGGAAATGACCGCGACTTCATTCTTCTAAATCAAATGCCCTGTATATTTTATGTTTTGTTGAACTCTCTTAACAATTCTAAACAACTTTTGTAACATAACCTATGTCTAAAATCAGGGGCGTGCAGTCCATAGAAGCAAGAGAAGCAGTGCTTCCCCAAAAAAAACTACAAAACATCTAAAATGTGATTTTTGAAATAGGAAACCATTAATTTAGCTTATATTAAAAATGCTAATATTATCAATTATCTTAATTATCAAGCCCATAACAAATGCGGCCTTGACTCCAACCGAGCCACAATAGAAAATCGATATGCGGGCCAGTAGCTTCTCTGAAGCCAAGTCTTGTATGCTTGATTTCCTGTGAATCGAGCCAGAGGTTATTGAACTCTCAACCGGCTGTTTGCAATTTTTACATTTTAGTCGCGTGCTTTAAGTGGGGGTGGAAGCTATCGTTGGAGTAGGTTCTTTGTTTGAACGGCTATCCGTGTGTTGTGTGATACGTACGTTGCGTCCTGCATGGTGCGATATGAAAGACAATAATACGGACGTGGATATCCAAATACCGTCAACTTCGGCTGTCGGTAATAACGTTGAAAATGTTGGAGAATTTAGTAAGAAGAGTGTGTGTGAATGTGTGGTGTGTGTCTTAATAATAAAAGGATTTTCAACATTAAACTTCGCTGATAAGCTTCAAATAATTTCCAAAGGAAAGGCAAAACCGCCTATGGAAAATGGGGTGTGAAAATATAAGTAAATTATTTTATTCGCCATGTTTGCTTTTTGAAAATGAAAAAGGTTTCTGGAATAAAACTGGTTTTTCCGATTTAAACAATTTCCATAAAGCTGTAAAAAGACACATTATGTCCAAAGCGCATTTGCAGGCCGTCATAAAAGAAAAAGTCTTCGGCAAAACCAGAATTGAACACGCCCTTAATAAACAGTTGGAAAATAGTCACTGCCAACATAATGAACTAGTCGATAAAAATAGGCAAATACTAAGAAGACTTATCGATGTTGTTTGTTTTCTCGGACCGCACGAATTGGGATTTAGAGGTCATGACGAAACAAGGGTTTCTTCAAATAGAGGAAATTTTCAAGATTTACTTAGTTTAATGGCTAAATATGATGATTGCTTAAAAAATCATTTAGAGCAGTTTAGCGTTTTTCGCTGAACGTCGAATCGAATCCAGAATGATTTAATTTCCGCTGTTCCAACCATTATTCTAAAAAGAATTAAGCAGGAGATTGGAGAGGCGCGGTTCATTGATATTGTTCTGGACTAAACAAGTGATATCAGTAATTTTAGCCAAATATCTATAGTAATACGCTACGTTAAAACAGACGGAAGTATTCAAGAGCGATTTTTAGGTTTTAAGAATGTGTCCGAAAATCGTTCAGCAGATGCATTATATACCGTAGTTTATAACGTTACTAAAGAAATGAACGGAGAGAAAAAATTAGTTGCTCAAAGCTATGATGGAGCTGCAGTGATGGCAGGACAATTAGGGAGTCTGCAAGCTAAAGTTCGAGAAACTTTCACAAGTGCTGTGTTTGTCCGTTGTTTTGCTCATAGATTAAATTTAGTTTTATCCCAGTCCATCAATCACATTAAAGAGTGTAAAGTATTTTTCGTTACTTTAAGTGGCATGGCTGCTTTTTTTCCAAGTCAACAAAACCTACACAAGCTTTGGACTCCACAAACGATTGCCCAAAGTAGCTCCTACTAGGTGGAACTATGATGGAAGGCTTGTGTTAACAGTATCTGAAAATCGTGAATCACTGAACTATTTGAGAATATAATAGAAAATAATGAAACATGGGACTCAGAAGCAATAAATAGTTCGAGGGGGTTTTTGGACTGTTTGAAACGAGATTTTAATTCTAATTATTTGTTGAACATATTTTCAGAAATATTTCCATTCTCGGACAATGTTTTTAATATATTACAAACTAAAAGAAATGATATTGCTTTTTGCCTAAAAAAAGTGGGTGATTTTAAGTCCATGTTAAGCCAAAAAAGAGATGACTTTGACCTGCTTTGGGAGAAAACGATGTAAAATGTAAAGCCACAAGTCAAGCGTCTTCGAACAGACAAGGTGGGAGATGTACGGATGCCTCTTTTATGAAATAATGGATCGAGTTCAGCAAAAATAAACTATAGATTTAACGGTTTAAATGATTTTAAATTCCTCGAGCTCTGCAATTTTGATGCATTTAAAGGAAAAACTTTGCCAGAAGATGCGTTTAAATCTCTTCTTCTTCATTATGACCAGGAACTAATGCAATTTTTAAAAGACAAGGAGCTGGAAGATGCCTACACCGAAGTGTCGAAATTGTGTGAATTAGTATTGACAATACCTGTTCATCAGTAGAACGCAATTTTTCAACACTTAAACATAAAAAAAATTTCGTGAGAGACTTTCGCATACATCGCTGTTGTCCACTGAAAATAAACTTGCAAAAAGTGATCGAAGAATCGAATTACATTACAAATAGGTAAATTTCCAAAAATTGCTTCCCTTTCTTAAAATTTCACCGCACGCCCCTGTCTAAAATGTATAGTCTTCCTAATAAAGCCACTTAAAAATGTGCCACAATATTTGTATTTTATAGAAAAACGGAGTAGGCCAGGATAAAAACAATCACGGTTATTTACTCTTTATTCAAGCCTTCATCGAACAAAATGTCAAAAAAGAAAATGTTCGCAAATCGATTTTTCAAATTTTGATCAGACCTTGTACAATAACCGGTCAACTGACTGGAACAAAAACTTCACTACCCAATCCTACTTTTTTATCCTCTATCCACATATGAAAAAGTCAACTTCCATAAGGCCGCTGCAAACTTGAAAATTCAATACCCTATTTTCATGTTGTTAATGCTCATCTAAAGCGAAAATCAATATTACTAGCACTTATTTAATTATACCACCGGCAAAGTAGGCCATGGATTCAAAATAATCTACTGTTCAGAGGAATCCTCTTTTAATTGATTTTAATTTTAAAAAGAAACGAATATGATAAGGTGAAAATATTATTTTGTATATTTACATAATATTAACTAATAATAAAATAGATAGAGAAAAGAACGTTCTTAATCATAATTAAGATTTTCAAAAACACGACCTTCTTGTTCAATACAGGTCTCACATTTTTCATTAGCATTAATAATTCGATTTCGTAAAATGTTCAAATTTTCAGGCTGAGTTAAATAGACTTTTTCTTTGATATGACCCCAGAAGAAAAATTCTAGAGGCGTCAAATCAGGCGAACATGGTGGCTACCTTACAGGACCATTTGTTCCTATCCATTGGTCCTAAACCTTTCATTCAAATAATTTACACAAATTCGAGCATTATGGGCCGGTGCACTATCTTATTGAAAGTAGACGTTGCGAATTTCTGCAAGAGGTAAATTGTCCACAAAATCGATAACACACTAACACCAAAGCATTCTTGGAAAGATCATTCTCTAAATAAATGTTGGTTCCTATTTGCACAATATCTTACGTTGTTCCTGTTAAACATTCCCAGATTCGTGAAGCGAGACCCATCCGAAAATAATGTTAATCTATTAAAGTTATTATTATGGTTAGAATTTTCCATAAACCATCGGAAATATTCAACTCGCCGAACAAAGTCATTAACACCCAAGTGTTGGTGATTTGGTATTTGTAGGGCTTGTACTTATGTTTCTTCAAAGTGTTCCTTGCACTTTCTCTGTTAACTCCGGCTTCATTTTTCAATCTGGCGAGTAGAAATACTTGAAACAGCATTCACACATGCCAGAACGTTTATTTCAGCTTCTTCACTAATGAACTTTCCTTCATTTTCATTTTGGGGAACTGTTTTCAAATGTTGTACTAGCCACGGAAAATAGGCATAACAGGGTTGGTTTCTGTCGTGGTATGCGTGGAGTGTTTGAGCCTGCCTTTTATTTTGCAAGCACTCGCCATAAACGAGAAGCATATCTATTTGTTCCGCCCTTGTAAAGTTTGCCATTTTAAAAAGATTACAAAGAATTTTAGTCTACAGCAATAGAGACACGAAATAAAGCACGAGAATTTCCAAAAAGTGCAAGAGTCTGTCAATCCTACAAGTGATAAAATTTACTTGTCAAAATTCAATAGTTTTAAAAATCACAGCAACCTCTGTCAAGGCTAATATGATTATTTTAATTTTAGCAAAACATTGTTTATAGGTAGTTATCACACTAGTTTAAATTATCATTAACTTAACTTTCATAAACAACTGCAAAATTGAAATAGGTACTCTATTTTTATGATGTTAATATTTACCCAAAGCGAAAAACAGTCAGTTGACCCGTTATGGTACAGGAACTGATCAAAATTTGAAAAATTTATTTGCGAAAAACACATTTTTTTAAAACTCGGAACATTTTCTTTTTTGACGTTTTGTTGGACGAAGGCTTAAATAAAGAGTAAATAACCGTGATTGTTTCTATACTGGCCTACTCCGTTTTCCATAAAATGCAATTAAGTGGGAATAATGGCACATTTTTAAGGGACTTTATTTGTAAATCTATACATTTTAGACATAGCTTATGTTGGTTTTTTGTTTAGAGTTGTTTGGTAACAATTCTAAACAACTTTTGTTAAACATAACCTATGTCTAAAGTGTATAGAGAGTTCAAAAAACATAAAATATACAGGGTGTTCCACTTAAAATAACGAAGTGTCAGTCATTTCTTCAAACTTCAAACTATATTAAATTGTTTTTATGTTACGAATGTTCACAATATCCAACCCTATCAACACACCTGGGTAGTAGTTTCATTGTCACCCGGTATATATATATATATATATATACTTGTATATATATATATATATATATACATATACTTGTATATATATATATATATATATATATACTTGTTTAAATATATATATATATGTTATCTCACTATTTGAAAAATTCACTTTTTAAAAAAACACTTTTTATTAAAATAAAATAAAACAATATGCTCACAACTTTGAAAATCAAATGGACATTAATTATTGTTACAACTTAAAAGAATAATATTATACTGTTCTTAATAAAATCTACATAGTCTATTTATATTAAAAATCTTGCTGAGGTACGTGGGAAACCGGCAAGCATCCGCTGGCTTCCATGGAGACTGCTGACGGTGTTTGAGCGTACTGTCGCAATTCTTGGAAACTGCTGATGTTGGTTTCTGTGAATGACGCAACTGTGTGGCGACATTCTGGAGGCACGTGGAAGGTCATGGGAAACGGATATAACAGCTTCCCTTTTTAGTGAAAAGTTGGTGCTTTGCAGCTACTTTTAGGACTGAAGTTCAAATGCTTCTTCCTCTTCTTGTGTATTTTCTGGATGGATGCTAGTTCGCCTTTTTGGTATTAGTCTTCTCAACTGGTATGGGGCAAAGTGCTTCGGACTAGTTACGGACAGTTTCAGTGGCTTCTTACGTCTACACTTACAGAGGATGTAGAGGATTGCCATTCCAACGACCATTGATATTGTGAGTATCGTAAACCAATGGATATGTTTGGTTATGAAGGGTTCTTTCATCAACTTGTCTAGCTCCTCTGAGTATTGGTCTAGGCGGTGTTGAGCAACGTTCAGGTCATCGGCATTGATGTTGCTGAGCTTCAAGGGTTTGAGCTTTGGGATTTGAGACTGTTCTGGGAACTGTTTGCAGCATTCGAAAGGAATCTGAACAGGATGGCTTTTATAGGTTACATTTTTATATTCCTCCACCAGGTACTTGGAATGAATTCTTGTGCTTCCAATAAAAGCGTTACAGTTTGGTTGTAACTTAAGAAGGGAGTTCGTCTTCAGGATCTGGGTTTCTATATTCCTGGTTCCACATTTTACGGTTACAGGAAGTGGCTCGGAAACTGAGATAAGCCAGTAGTTCGTGGAGATCTCTTGGACGTGGTAATCGGTGACTAGCAATATCGATGTTTGACAGGTTTTCGGTAGTATGTTCTGCTGCCTGAGTAGCTGTGCTTCGCAGATAGCATCACTGTCGATTGGATATTGCAGAAGGTCTGAACAGATCTTAGTGTGCGTCTCGAGTGGCTTGCAGCTGGAGATGTCTTGTGGTAGTACATATAGTAAGGTGTCGTCATCTCGCGCAATGTATTTTTTTGTTGTTGGTATTATGTGAAAAAGACCTGTTCGATTGTCCATAATAGGAATAGGAAAAATTCGATACAAAGTGTATGATTCTGGTTCAGTTAGAGGAATTTTAAGAACGAACACAATCCTATTATCGGACTGGTATGATTCTAATTCAATTAAGTCAATATAATTGGCAATATTTGATGAATATATAGGGAGAGGAAGATTATTTTTTGATAGAGAACGCGATATCCCTTGGAGAGAAGTGATCAAATCTCCTGGAGTTATTATAGAACTATGAAGAATTTTCAAACGAGCGAATGTGATGGCATTTATAATATCGTTTAAAGAATCTTCTAGAAAAACATAACTTTCCATTAAAGCTTCGCAAAGATTTAGAGTTTTAATTTGCCCTTCGTAAAACGCTAAGTCATCAGATATGTTTATGATAGCGCTCTGTATAATATCTATGTCTTGGTTGAAGGTTTCTTCATCAATTTGAATCTTTTGAATGGTGGAATTGAAGTTTTTAATTACAGATGAAGTTACCGATATTTGATTTTTAAGTAAGCTTTCAAGTTCGCCGTTCATCTCTCGTGATTTTGTTTATACATGCATTGTAATATTCGCCATCGGCTGAATCTAAATTGCCTGTGATAGATTTAAAAATACTACCAATGCCGTTTATTAATCCGCGTTTGTTCCTGTAAGATAACCTTTTTGTATCTGCCATGATTTCTCTATATTTTTGATTAACTGCGTTTGAAATTTGGGTTAATAAGCTCAAATGTGTTTTAATTTCTATTTTAAAAGATACAGTTCTAGGGGATGGGTCATTCAACACGTCACTGAGTGTAGTGAGTAATTTGTCGTTGTTTTGTATAGTTTCTTTAAGGGGTTGTAAATCTTTGTATACGAGTAGCGTCCACTTATCGTTAGTAATTTTGACAAAATTTTCCTCATGGTAAAATAGTCCAACGGTATTGTTGATTGGTGTGAAGAAGTATTGGGAGAAGACGGCTGGACTAAGCCAAAGGAGTCTGGAAAAAAAAATAGACTAGTCATAGTATGTCTTTAGCCTATCAAAATTTATTTTGGAAATTTGGTTTGTAGAAAGGTTTTTAAGTTTAGCTGAAGTTTGGTAAAGTTCGATAATTTGAAAGGGGCCATTGAATTTATTTTCACTTTTGTCTTTAATTTGCGATTCTTTGACATATACTTTGTCACCAACTTTATAATCGGGTTGTTTATCGGAGACTGATTTGTCGAATCTGATTTTTGATTTTTCCTTTTGGGCGTTTGTTCTAGCTCGTGCGATTTTGTAATATGTTTCCATTTTATTATTTAGATTTCGGATGTATTTGGAGATAAGTTGTTCTTGATTATATAAGGTTTCTGGGGGTCGGCTAGACGTATGGCCGAATATCAGCTCATAAGGGGTGAATCCATGAGTTTTGTTTTTTGTGTTATTATAACAGATGACTGAATAGGGGAGGATATTGAATGGGTGTTCCTCGGGATGTTCTGCTGTGTGAATCCTAATCATTTCGGTTAAAGTGGCGTGGAATCTTTCGAGCGATCCATTTGATTGCGGATGGCTAACACTTGAAAAGGTTAACTTGACGTCATAGAGTGTGCACAGGTCTTTCATTAATGTGTTGTCAAACTCACGGCCATGGTCACAGTGGATCCGTAGGGGAGTTCCATAATGTTGAAAGAATAGCAGGAGTGTATTGACAATCGTTGAGGCTTTTTTATCCGACGTTGGGTACGCCTGTGTGAACTTGGTTAGCTCATCTCGGATCGTAAGGGCATAGTTACGAGTTGGATACTCGAAGATGTCAATATTGATTCTTTCGAATGCAGTTTTTGGAGTTTCTGTTATGACTAGGGGCGTACTAAGATTTTTCCTACAGATTTTAACTTTTTGGCAGATTTCACAGCTTCGAATGAGTTTTTCGACATCTTTAGTTAGTCCGGTCCAATTGTATTTTTGTCGAATGCGTTTGACAGTTTCATTAATACCGCGATGAAGATTCTTTTTGCCAGTATGGTGTTGATCTAAAATTGTGGGTATTTCATCCGGGTCTGGGGTTCTTACGAGATTATGGCATATTTTTAAGTTAATATCTTTATCAGAGAAAATGAATGAAAATATTTCGAGGATGGGAAGTTGTAAATTATTTTCGATACAATAGGTTTTAGAAAGATCGAATTTATCTTGGCATTTATAGATAATATAGAAAAGCTGCTGGACTACGGTATCAGTATTATACGACAAGGGTATTATGAAATATTTGCGGTCCTTTACACTCTTACTAGACAGGGTGTTTACCGTAAGCGGGGCAAAATCATAGTTTTCCTCAAATAGGTCCTCTATAATTTTAAAATGAAAATCTTCTATTTTAGTTTGCCAAAAGAAAGTGACAATATTTTTGTTTGATTTGTCCAAAAATTGATCATTGGAAATTTCGATTTTGGAATAATCGATGATTGATTTTGTCTTGTATAAATTAACAAATCTATTGTATTCGTCGGTTATTTCATTATCGTCTAGATCGTTTTCGGTTATTATTTCTGAAAATGAATTTTGTTTGCTGGTCGAGGGTCTGTTATTAAAGTCGTCTTCATTTGAGGCGTAAATAGCGATGGTTGATTGAAAATTTGAGCAATTTTTAAAATGGTTAATTTTAATACGTGATAAGGCGTCTGCGTTTTTGTTTATTCGGCCGGGTTTATATTCAATCTTGTAATCATATTCCTCGAGTTTAAGGCGCCAGCGAGCTAGGCGACTGCCGGGGTCCTTAATTGAAAATAGCCAAGTCAAAGGGCGATGATCTGTTACCAAAACAAATTTTCGACCAAAAAGATATGGTCTGAAGTGTTTGACAGCCCATACAATGGCTAATAATTCTCTTTCTATGGTAGAATACTTTGTTTCAGCACTACACAGAGTTCGAGATGCATATGCTATCGGAAGATCTTTTCCGATGGGACCTTGAGATAAGACGGCTCCAATAGCGAATGCGCTAGCGTCTGTGGTTAGCAAGAAAGTTTCTTCGAAATTGGGGTAAATTAAGATTGGGTCCGATGTAAGTGCCTTTTTCAGGTCAGAAAATGAGGTTTTGCATTCCGCGTCGAATGTGAATGGGACGTCCTTTTGTAATAACTTGGTCAGGGGTTTTGATATTTTGGCAAAATTTGGGATGAAGCGTCTGTAATATCCAGCAAGACCTAAGAATGACTTTATTTCTTTAGGATTTGTTGGCATAGGAAATTTCTGAATGCATTCAACTTTGCTTGGATTAGGTTTTACTCCACTTTGGGTAATAAGGTGTCCTAGATAAGCAACTTCCTTTCGAAGGAATTCGCATTTATCAGGTTGGATCTTTAAGTTGGCTTTGCGGAGACGCTTGAAGACTTCTGTTAGTCTTGAAATATGTTCATGTATTGTTGGAGAGTACACGATGATGTCATCCATATACACTAAACAACGTTCATTTTGAATACCGAGAAGGATGTTGTCCATGACTCTTTGGAATGTGGACGGGGCATTCTTTAAACCGAATGGCATACGGACGAATTCGTAATGGCCATTTTCAACAGAGAAGGCAGTTTTCTCGATGTCTTTTGGATTGATCTCGATCTGGTGGAAACCAGAAGCCAAGTCGAGGGTTGTGAAATATTGACATTTCCCTAATTGATCGAGAAGGTCGGAAATGTTCGGAAGAGGATATTTATCAGCTATAGAAAGCTCGTTCAGCTTGCGGTAGTCTATAACTACACGCCATTTGGGTTTTCCGGAGGCATCCAATTTTTTGGGAACAACCCAAACCGGGGAGGACCATGGAGAGATGGACTGGCGAATAATTCCTTGCTCTAACATTTTATTTACCTGGCTTTTTACCTCTTCTTTATGAATGTGAGGATATCTATATGATTTGGTAAATACGGGCCTTGAATTATTAGTATCTATAGAATGTTTGATCTCGTTGGTAAAAGATAAATTATCGCCTTCTAAATAAAAGATATCGGAAAATTCGAGACATAGGTTAGTTATTAAATCGTTTTCTTCGTTGTTTAAATGTTCGGTGCGTAACTGGTCTTTAATAATTGAGCGCCTATCTAAAACTGCGTTTTGTATAGGGTAGGTATTTAAGTTAAAAATTGTTTCAGTATCAATTCCAGGGTCAAAAGGTTCGATATTTAAATTTGAAAAGTCGATTGTTTTTTCTATAGCATTTGAGTTAATTATAGATGTAAAAAATTCACCGCGTTCATTAACCTTAACCAGGGCATTTGGCAATCTAACATTTTCTTTGACATATGCGTGAAGTATAGCATCCGTATTAAATAGTTCGCACTTGAGTTTGAAAATTTTTTCAGTTCTAGCCTCTATAGAAATTTTATTACGGTTTTTAATGCATTCTTGTACATCTGATATGGCTGTAGTTGTGGTTACTTTGTGAAGGGGCATAGTTTTAAAATTTGTAATAAGTTGTTTTGATTTCAGTTCTACAATACATTCATAATGTTCCAAGAAATCCAATCCTAATATACCGTCGAAATCTATATCTAAATTGCAAATATACACTTTGTGTGGATCACCAATAGTAAAAGGTATGAGTGTAGATTGAGATATTGAAAGTTTTTCATCGGTAATTCCCTGAATAGTGACATTTTCGGGAAATCGTGTAGGAAATTTTTGTACGGTGTTTTCCTTAAATATAGAAATGCCTGCACCGGTATCAATGAGAAGTTTGAATTGTTTTGATGCGTCATTGATATAATATAGATTCTTGGAATTTACAGTAAGAAGAGGACTTAAAGAAACGCTTGTTCCGGGAAATTGAGATTTGGATCCATATTCTCTAGATTTAGTGTTTCTATTCTCGATTGGATCTCGGTCATTGGGTTCTGGGGTGAATTGTCTGGAGGGTCGGTATTCGTAAGGGGTGTAAGAAAATCCTGGTAATTACTAGTGTCATTTGAATAGTTTATATCTTGGTAAGATTCTTCCTCTGGTTGGAAAAAATTGTAAAAACCGGGATTGCCGTTTTCGGCGGTGTACTGATCGTATTCGGGCAAATAATTCTCTGAGGAGCATTCTTGTCTTGTATTAACATGATGCGTCTTAGCTGGTTGAAAATTGGGATTTCTTTGAATTATCGATGGCCTAAATTGTGCTTGGTTTGTATTTTGGCTAGGATTATTTGGTCTATTTTGTTGCGAAAAATTTGGTTGATATTGTGATCTTTGAGAATTCGAGTTTATTGCGGGTCTTTGAAAATTAGAATTTGTTATGGGTCGTTGGAAATTATTATTTTGGGGAAAATTAGAAGAAAGTTGCCTGCACTGAGATATTGTATGACCAATTCTGTTACAATTGGAACACTTTAATTGTTGTGGCTGGTGTGGTCTAGGTAACTGAGGACTGGGTTTCGGGATAGTTGGTTTATTAACTTTTTGATTTTCGAAATACGAAAGCTGAAGTTCTCTCCGAATTCTTGATTGTGCTTCTAAAAGTGACGTTGGATTACTAGCACGGATAAGTTGTCCTAGGCGTGGCTCTAGACCGGTAAGAAGTGTATTAAGAGTCATAGTTTCAATTAACATGGTCTGAGCATCTTTTTGTTCTTTTGAATGTAGGAGTGGGGACTTTTGTATGCTGGCATGCATTTTAGCGTTCAGGACCTGAAGTCGATTAAAGAATGTAAGGGGCGACTCATTAGGAAGTTGTCTTAATCGCTGCAGATCGTGTATAAGGGAAGTAAGATCCCTTGAATCACCGAAGTGTAAATTTAACAATTGTTTAATTTCAAGGTATGAACTTGGATTCCTTGAACTAATTAATTGAGCTGCTCTACCACGGAGCTTGTTTTTTATGTGAATAACTAAAAACACTTTTTGTTGCGTTGTTGCCATGTCGTATGCACAATCGCATGCGGTTATAAAATTGCTTAAAGAAATTTGATCACCTTCAAATTCGGGTACAATGGAAAAAATTTCAGAAAGTTTATAAGGTTCAATTTCAATGGTTGTTTGGGTATTATCGAGAGACATTTTGAATTTTAAATGTAGATGCGTTAAAAATAAAAAGGTTTTATCAAAAACGAGTAAAATGAAAACGTTAAGTTATTAAGAATATCTTAACAAAAATAATAAATAGTTTTCCTTTTTGTAATTTAAGAAAACAAATGGTAAGGGAAGTAATAATATGTTTAAATCCTATTTGAAAAATCGAACAGTATAGAAAAATAAAATCAAATACGAGGCGATTCTTACGTAATCGTAATCTGCATCTGGGTTGTCTTGTTCTCGATGTGGCTCCAAGCTTTACGAGTGAGGACTTCTCAGGTTCCTTTTGTTTCGTTAAGGGATTGGAATCCGCCGCTACCAGTTAGACCTTTTTCTTGTTCTAATAGCGTTTAAACGAATCCTACCGACTGCGCCAAATTGTTATCTCACTATTTGAAAAATTCACTTTTTAAAAAAACACTTTTTATTAAAATAAAATAAAACAATATGCTCACAACTTTGAAAATCAAATGGACATTAATTATTGTTACAACTTAAAAGAATAATATTATACTGTTCTTAATAAAATCTACATAGTCTATTTATATTAAAAATCTTGCTGAGGTACGTGGGAAACCGGCAAGCATCCGCTGGCTTCCAGGGAGACTGCTGACGGTGTTTGAGCGTACTGTCGCAATTCTTGGAAACTGCTGATGTTGGTTTCTGTGAATGACGCAACTGTGTGGCGACATTCTGGAGGCACGTGGAAGGTCATGGGAAACGGATATAACATATATATATATATATATATATATATATATAGTTTTGAGTTAGTTTTTCTTGAACATCCGTGTATATATGGTTACTAGATTTTTCTTGGGTTATAAGTTCATAGCATTAAAACAATTCTCAAAAATTATTAGTCATCTATTCATTTTAAATTTGACGTTTCGGCAGGTGGCTCCGTGCCTTTCTCGAAAATACTTTCTAAAATAATTTAAATTAGAGAACCTACACACTTTAGTAAAACAAGACAGACTTACCATGAAACGTATGTTAGTAATAAAATTATCCAAAGGTGTTTAAAATCACAAAAGACACGACGCTGATCGCATTATTTGGACATACATTTTTAACAATACACACATGAAGGACGACGAACAGTTACTGTCTGAAGAGCAGATACGTATGATAGGTAGGATGTTATGGTTTTTTTGTTTTTTTGACGTTTTTTAAGTTTTTAGCGGGCGGTTCAGAAAGTAATTTTATTTTGTCTAAGATTATTATTTTTAAGTTTTTCAAATGTATGTGAGAAAATAATTAAATAATGTCAAAATAAATTTTGCTTACAAGGTTGATATCTTTTTTGTCGTTTACAAGGATGATATCTTTAAACAACTTGATGGTTGTGCCATGGGTTCAAGTATTTCAAGCGCAATTGCCTAATTAGTTTTAGAGGATTTAGAAGAAACCATAATACCGCAGCTAAATTTTAATTTACCCCTTTTTTACCGTTATGTTGATGATTGCATTGCTGCGATTCCGCAAAATAATGCAGATCAAACTCTAAATAAATTTAATAGCTATCACGATAAATTGCAATTCACCATCGAAGTCCAAAAACAAAATCAAATAAACTTTTTAGATGTCACCTTACATAAAACAAAGGATACAATCAGAACAGAATGGTACACAAAAAAGACTTGGTCCTCAAGGTATACCAACTATAATTCCCAACATCCACTTTCTCAAAAAAAAAACAGTTATTATAGCATTAGCCGATAGGGGAATTCAGCTATCAGATGTCGAGTTTAGTGAAAACTCAATTAATAAAGCCAAACAAGTTCTTTTCGAAAATAAATATCCCCAACAATTAGTAAATAGAGTATTTAAACAAAGAATTAATAAATTTTACAATAAAACGAACAACTCAAAAGCCAACACAAACAAAACTAATAACTATTTAACACTACCATACATAAAAGGTTTATCTGAGCAACTTAAACATCTATTTAACAAATATAATACAAATGTTGCACACAAGGGCTTCCATTTACTAAATCAAAATTTCACTTCTCTAAAAACCAAGACACCTAAAATGAAAAAAAGCAATGTTATATATGAGATCCCGTGTGGAGATTGCGCTGGAGTTTATATTGGACAAATCAGCCAATATTTAGGCTCGAGAATTAACTCTCATAAATATGATACAAGGAATCCCACTGCCCTTTCTAAACACGAAATCCAAAAAAAACATAAATTTAATTTTAGTGAAACTAAAATTCTAAAAACCGAAAACAACAAACGCAAGCGGGAAGTTTACGAGTCTATTGAAATTAAGAAAAATAAAAACTCAGTAAACGACAAAAAAGATATCAACCTTGTAAGCAAAATTTATTTTGACATTATTTAATTATTTTCTCACATACATTCGAAAAACTTAAAAATAATAATCTTAGACAAAATAAAATTACTTTCTGAACCGCCCGGTAAAAACTTAAAAAACGTCAAAAAACAAAAAAACAATAACATCCTACCTATCATACGTATCTGCTCTTCAGTCAATAACTGTTCGTCGTCCTTCATGTGTGTATTGTTAAAAATGTTTGTCCAAATAACGCGATCAGCGTCGTGTCTTTTGTGATTTTAAACACCTTTGGATAATTTAATTACTAATATACGTTTCATGGTATATATATATATATATATATATATATATATATATATATATATATATAATAGTATGTTTTCATTTCACGTACACCAACGTCATAACAAGAAAATGATCCTTTTTTCGAACATGTTTTTCATCACAGCAGACACAATGATCCATTTAGCCCTGTGTAGGGCAAAGACACAAAATGGAATCACAAAAACAACTACTCCACTGGCAAATACCACGACCGCCATTGAATTACGTTGTCACTCCTGGCTTTCGTTGGGAGCATTAAATGATAGTATGTTTTCATTCCACGTACACCAACGTCTTAACAAGAAAATGATCCTTGTTTGGAACATGTTCTGCATCACAGCAGACACAATGATCCATTTTAGTCAAACGACGATCGCGATTTCGCTCTTATTAGAGCTCATCAGGCCGCCATTGACTAGCGAGCCCCGTGTAGGGCAAAGGCACAAAATGGAATCACAATATATATATATATATATATATATATATATATATATATATATATGTACCGCTGAAAATGACCTTCTCTTATTAATATGCAACACTCAACTCTTCGTCTCATAGACTGGCGAACTCTCTCAAATATCACAGGTGTATTGCGAATTATTTCACATAAAGCTATAATTTTGTTTCTGAAATCTGCCTGGATAGGAGTCTGATACACCAAAGATTATAAATGTCCCTAAGAAAAATAATCTAAAAAATTTAGATCGGGGGATCTTGGCTGGGGTCCACCTCGACCTATTTAACGGTTGTTGTATTGTCGGTTTAAAATTTCGTACATCCAAACTAAAATGTGGCGGTGCGCCATCATGCATAAACCACATTCGGTATCTTATTTCAAGTGGTACCTCTTTTAACAGCAGCGGGAGTTCTTCTAAAAATTAACACGATAATACTGTCCGTTTAATTTTCTTGGCAGGAAAAATGGCTCCACCAAATATTCTCCAATAATATCAGCCCACACATTTAATGTAAACTGCTCCTGAAAATGACTTTCGGATATCGCATGAGGATTTTCTTCAGCCCAAAAATGATTATTGTGAAAATTCCTCATCACTAAATAAAATTGTATTTCCAAAGAATGGGTTTTGAGTCAACATTTGAATGAACCTTGGACTCTTTGGATATGGTAAGGATATACCAAATTATCCAATAAAATTTTATAAACAAGCACATGTGAAATGTCTAATGTTACCGCAATTTTTCTTGTACTTGTACTTGGTTCGTTTTCAACAGTATTCAGTATTTCTAACATGTAGTAGACTTCTGGAAAGTTCCATTTTCGCTTAGTCGAATGTGAACCTAAGCAAAAATTCGTGAATCAGGCTGTCGTCGATTTGGAAAACGATGCGAATAGAGTCGTTTAGCTTCAAACGAATTACCATTAGGAAGACCATAAATGAAATGAATATCCGCATATTCACTGTTTGTAAACTCAACCATCCTTAGATATTAAATGGTTCAAAAAACTTTAGAAATATTAAATAGCGCAAAAATTTTTAGAAACTTCAACTATAACAATTAATTTAAACTAAACGTCAAAAAAAGTAACAAACAAATATGATTATGCTGTTTACTTCGCTATTAAAATTATTTTATACTAAACGCCAAAAACACACGGAATAGCCAACTAGATTTTTTTTTCAATTTTGTTACTTTGGTAATACTTAGTTTGCATCGACGGCTATTTTCGCAAATAAATAAAAATCGATTTCAGATACAATAAAAACGTTCGGAATTAAAAAGGATGAGGAAAAAACGGAGAACCAAATTATTGAAGATTTATACAGGGTATTCCAAAAAAGTACAGGAGAGTGGAATTCTCGGTGGCGCAAAAAATAACGTCCTGTACACTGCATACGACAAATTTGACTTTTGGTTCTAAAAACTTATAAATGCACCAAATTGAAACTAAGAAACTCTGAAAAAGTGTAAGAAAAACGAAGAAAAAAATTAAAACCTTGACACCCTGTATTTCAAGTATGAAACATTTCTCAGTACACCTTTATAAAATAGAAGTTATTTGTTTTAATGATACCTATTACATACTAAGTTTTTGTAATGTTTCCAGCAACTTCATCAAGCGTCAAAGGGAGTGGTTAACCTGCTTATATCATGAATGGAATTTCCAGAAAAGTTGAGAGCAATATAAGTAGTTTTTAATACTAATTCTGTTAACAATTCATTAAGTCCCCATTTTGTTCGTCTATAT
The DNA here is from genome assembly GCA_030620095.1 of Kuschelorhynchus macadamiae. Lineage (NCBI taxonomy): Eukaryota > Metazoa > Arthropoda > Insecta > Coleoptera > Curculionidae > Kuschelorhynchus > Kuschelorhynchus macadamiae. The sequence goes on from JAUTXW010004396.1 coordinate 48,928, forward strand.
TGGATTCTCACCACAACTTTACCAGCTCAGTCCTATATTATGATAAACCTCCATGCAGTTTTTTGATAATAATTTTTTAAATATTTTATTAAGCCGCCATTTTGTTTAGCTATATTGTTAAATTAAATTTTTACGCAAAATCGGTAAATAATTTTTTAATACTGATTTTTGAAACAATTTATTAACTTCATAACATTTAACTCAGGTAGTGTTTTGATTCTGATGGTAATTTTTTTACTGTTAGTAAATGTGTCCTTAGAATCATTAACCTAGTATAGACAATTCCCAGGAAAAATCCCAACCCTCGCGAAAAATTATTAACTTTTTACTTAACTTGCAAAAGATAAATAATTCATATGGAGCGAAAAGGGTAACAAATTATAAAGAACAAGAAACATAATAATTTAATATGAAAGAAGATAATTTTGTTTAACCCGACATCCTTAGAAATTGCCAAGACGCTTTCGTCTATATTACCATTTTTATAGAAATTTGCTTTGAAGTATGGGTTTAGAGATTGCAAAGTCTTCTGCTCTTATGATATTTGCAAATATAACTTATTTGTCGAAGCTGATATTATTTTCCTAAGTTAGAAGCTCAGAAACTTTCCATTCATCGGAAAAATAGTTATTTCGTATTTAAATTAGTCTTTTGTAATGTACCGGGTGTTTCCCTTTAAATGAATCCATTCATTAACTTTTTTCTAAATCACAAAAAAAGATTCTAATTTTTTTTTTCAACAAAAGACGTTGGGTAATATAAATGAGACTATAAGGAAATTCAAAGTCTCGGTGAATTTGGTTACTTGTTTCGTCATTTCGAACATCATCAACTGACGAATATAGTACGCATTTTGAACTGGGATTTTATTATATACTATCATTTTATGTTGTTTTATTGACGTCTGATGATATCCAAAAGAGCGGAACATGTAAGCTAATTCCCTTAGTGCTGTAACTTAGTTTTAACTATAAATTATTTTTTATTTCAAATTTTAAGGTAAAATTTTAGTCATGGATATCAGATATAATTCTAACCGAAAATGACGATATCTTTAGATTTTCTTAATAAAATACCGTATACGTTTTAGCATATTCAGAATATGGAGATAATTTAGAATCCAAATTAGCCATATTTGCATTTTATTTTGCAAAAGTAATAAAAATATATTTATTAATCCAATGATCAAAAACACAAAATGGTTAAAAATGGCAATTAAAAAATATGTATTGATTAAGAGATATTAGGCTTTTATTTACCCGCTAATGGTAAAAAACCGTGCCATAAGAATCAACGCATTTGTCATGTTTTTTTTTTGTTCATTTTTCTGTTTTTCTTTAAAAATAAAAATATCAAATCACTCTGTTGTTACACTAATTCAAAATACGTAAGCCCAAGCTTTAAACTTTGAAAGGCAAAAAAAACAAATAAATATAAAAATAAAAGTTGAAGTCAATTAATTAAGCAGTTTCTTAGACTAATTTTTTTTAATAATACACATAGTTTTTGATACAGTTAACAACTCGAAACATGAGAAATTATTTTTAAAAAAACAATTTTATTTCATAAGCGTACAAAGAGAACTGACTACAAAATGCATTTTAGTTATATTTATAAGTTCAGTAATGCTTATGTTGCATGAGAACGAAAAATAAAAGTCTAACAATTGCAAGTGCATAAATGCAGAATTGCATTTCTCACGGGAACGTAACTCCTCCCCTCTTAGTTGAAAGCACGTTCTTAAAGACGTGTTTTCAAAAATTACCAAATATTTTTAAAGATTGTTAATAGTTAGAAATTCTATTATGTTCTTCAATATCTAAAGTATTATAGTTTGTATTTAATTGTTTTTTCTTAGACTTTTTTACAAGTTTTTTGTATATGAAAATTATAATAATTATTGAAATGAATATGTAAAATAAAATTGTCCAAAACTAGTCTTCTTTACATAAATCGTTGTGGTCATTTCTTCTAGGGCTTTCTTCTGGTTTTCCAATTTGGCTTCGATTTCTTTAGTAGTTTTTAGGTTTACATAGTTTAAGTTCATACTAGGAGTGCTGTAGAATGAATCTCGGTTTTCCTTAATTAGGCTTAAATTAAGGGTTGGTAGATTAATTCCATTAAATGTTAATTGGCTTAATTTATATGTTTCAAGCGTAATTGACTTTATCCGTACTTTACATCCTAAAGATGACTCAAGAAGATAGGAACCATATAGGGGTATATTATCTTCGGATGTTTGACAATTTATGACGGCGATTACTTGTATTGGTACTGTTATCAGCCATTTGTCGTCGATTATTTTTGTTGTCTGGATCTCGTGCAGTTGAGTTTTGAAAGGGTGGCAAAACGTAATATTTGGGTAATGTTTGATAAGTTGAACAGCGCAGGAGGGGCTGTCTTCGACAAACGTGGTGTGGGCTTCTTTACACAAATATTTCTGTGGTTGGATTTCGTGACATCTTTGGTCCATATGGGCATATTTTGTATTGCCTAATGCTAGGTAGGTTTTATAAGGAATATTTACAAAAAATGATCGATTATTGGGAATTGGTAAAGGAAATAACTTAAAATATTGATATATCTCCGATTTCACAAGAGGAAGTTCAAATATAAATACAATATTAAAGTTTTTTAAGAAACTTTTAATTTCTACATTTTTTTCGAAATTAAGTATATTTTTATAAGTTACTTCTGAAGGGAGTTTATCTGAACCTAACTGATTGTGTAAGTTCTTTATTTCTATAAATAGTTCATTTGTTTCTATTATTGAGTTATAAAGTACATTAATTTTTGCAAAAGTGATACCTATTTCTATCTTATTCAGAATATCGTCGATTGATTGATAAATTGTTGTTATTTGATTGATTATTGTATATATTAAATAAAATTCGTGATTGCTTATTTGTTTCATTTGAACTTTATTAATTATATTTTCTATTTGTAGAATGCGTTATTTTAGTAACATTTGGTTATGTGTGATATTAGAAATAATTGTTTTAAATTTAGTAATAATAGATTCTAGAAGTGTAATTTGATTGATAGCGTCAATTTTCAATTTATTTTGATTTTCTTGTAATTTCGTGATTTTGGCATCAATTTGCTCTGCGTCATTTTGGTCTAAGTTTCCGGTTATACTTTTTATAAATGAATCTAAAGGGTTAAAAAGACCTCTTTTACTACGATAATTTTCTTGATTTGGGACAGTTTGTTCTAATAAAGTTTCTATTCTTTTTTCAAGTGTACATAATGTATTAAAAGAATTAAAGTATTTCTTATGATATTCGCTGTTATTTTAAATAATATTATATATATATATATATATATATATATATATATATTGATTTTGCTTGCTTTTGAATATTTTGAAATTGGTTAATTAAAGGGGTTAGGTTAATATTTTGAACGAATGTCCAGTGATTGGATTTAAGTTTAGCGTTTCCCATTTTGAATGGTAGTATTCCTGGATGTTTATTTATATCGTGGAATTTTACGTAGCCGTCGACGATGGTCCAGCATAGCAATGTCCTGAAGATAATTCCAATTCTCATTCTTAAACTAGGGTCCAATAGAAGAGGCGATGTGGTCCTTTCCCTGGTTAGCAGCTATGAGGGTGGGACGATGTGTGTTCCCAAACTCGCACCAATAGGACGCTGGGCGTAGGGAATCCAAATCCCTCGTCAATTTTTGAGTTTCTTGGTACACCCTGAAGATTTTTTTTTGATTGTCCGATTTTTGCCACGAATCGTTAAGACGAAACCAGAAAATACGCACGATGCGCGACTGTTGACAATACTCCTACCGACTGCGCCAGTTAACAACTCGAAACACGCGAAATTATTTTTAAAAAATCAATTTTATTTCATAAGCGTACAAAGAGAACTGACTACAAAATGCACTTTAGTTATATTTATAAGTTCAGTAACGCTTATGTTGCATGAGAACGAAAAGATAAAAGTATAAGAATTGCAAGGGCATAAATGCAGAATTACATTTCTCACGGGAACGTAACTATACTGATTTTTTGACAGTGGTGGCTATTCCATAGGGTCATTTTGTCCCGCATCTCAAAAATATTTCAGAAAATAAATTATTCGTTTGACCGTCCCTCTTTATAGTTGTAATAAAAGGCGATCCTTGGGAAAAGTTAAATATGCTACATTACTAGACGCGCGCGGCGGTTCGAATGGTCTCGTTGCGTTCCTTAGGCATAATAAAATGCGCTATACTAAGCTAGGCCGGGCAGTCCAAATTGCCCTGATTACCTTAAAGCTTGACGAAAGTACCCGAAGATTTCATAGCTACCGAGCGGCAGCCGAACGTGATAGCAAATGGAATATGAAATCGCGATTTGGGTCATCAGCCGGTCTGTTCTCATAATTCGATCGATCGGTCGTGGCATCACGTCGGTATGTGGGAGTTTAATTGTTCACAGGTCGCGCCGTCGATATTCTAACTCGAGAATGTGTCAAGCGGTTTTAATCTGTCTTTTTCTATTTATAAATAAAAGTATCAAACAGAATCTAATTAAAAATATGTAACCTCAAACTCAAACCTTGAAAAGCAAAAAACAGACGAATAAATTAAGAAAATAACGAATTTTTTGTTTATTTTATATTATTGCTATTTTCCTATTTTTTTCCTTCAAGCGGTGTCAAGCGGTTTTAATCGATGAAAATTGATTTATATACTGCTTTTTGTAATATATATTTTTTTATTTTTATAATCCATGTGTGAGTAGGAAATAAACTGGAAATAAAATGTTGGTTGTGACTAGTGTAAAAAATAAACAACTAAAAAGTGCTTACGAACTTAATTTGCAAAAATGACCAATTTCAAGGTGGTCTATGTTTGACTTGTGAACGTAGATGAAATAAAATGTCGGCAATGCAAAAAATTAAACAACTAAAGGGTGCTAACGAACTTAATTTTGAGAAAATAACCGAATTCAAAGTAAGTGGTCGCAATTTGCGAGAACTTAGTATACGACAAACTAGTAATGATAAAAATAAAGAGGTTTATCGAAACTTACAAAAAAAAAACTTCTAAACTACTAATTTTGGAATATAAACTATATATATGGAATGATGAAGAAATAAATCCTAAACACAATAAAAGTGCTAAATACAGGGTGTTCTATTTAAAAAAAATAAGTTTTTTTAGTTACAAAAACTTTTTTTGATGGTCATTTGTGACCACCCTGTATAATGGATTTTCGCTCTTGATAGGTCAGAGTATTAAATATTAACCACTCTCATAGATCCACAACCAAAATTCACAGTTTTAGTCTTCAAGTGTGAAAAAATCACATTTTTCGAAAAACCTGTTTTTCCCAAAAAAATTAGAAGAGTTAATTTTTCTCAAAAACTACTCAGAATTTCGTATGCTATGATGACAAAAAATACCCAAAATCAAGCGTAGAATTAGAATTTCTATAAATATTCATACCATTTCATTAAAAAGAAAAAAGTTGGTTACTGTCCTGGCACAATGGAACACCCTGTATACATAAAAATATTATAAATAAAAAATATACTTAGGGTCAAATGAAATGAAATGTTCGGTGAACTATGCTACGGTCGGAAGTGTTGATATTCGCACTCAGCTAGACACAGCTTATAGAAAATCCCTAAGAGATTTTGATGAAAATGTATCCAAAAACCGTTATACTTTAAACAAAATTATAGATTGTGTAAAATTTTGTGGGGCATTTGAGCTGGCACTACGTGGCCATGATGAAACGGCTTTGTCTCAAAATCCAGGGGTTTTTCGAGGGCTTATAAATTTTGTTGAGGAGTTGGGCCAGGATAAACTATCCGCTCTAGCAATGTTAAGTATCGAGGAATCGTTTATAAAAGGAATGTGCGTGCAATTTTTACGAACGTGTCATTCAGTATTTTTTTAATTCTAAAGAACGAAGAGTAGACCTGAACTTCAAGAGAATTTAAAGATAAGATATTTAGTTTTATCTTAAGTATGCCTATTTTTAAATTTGTTATTGACCTCCCAATATAATTCACCACGAGCCGCCACTGATTTTTTAAACAATTTATTAGGCCGCCATTTTGTTCCAATATATTGAAATCGCACCAGACTTTTACAAGTCAACTCAGGTGGTGTTTTGATTCTGATGGTAAATTTGTCACTATTAGTGACGGTATGTTTATATTCATTGATCTAAAATAAATAATTCCCAGGAAAAATCACAAACCCCAGGAAACAGTAAATTTTTTTTCTAAACTAGCAAAAAAATAGATAATACATTTAGAACGAACCTGTTAAGAAATTATCAATAACAGAAAATATAATAATCTAATATAAAAGAAGATAAATTTGGTTAACCCGACGCCCTCAAAAATTGCCCAGACGCTTTCGTCTATATTACTATTTTTATGGAAACTTGCATTGAAGTATGAGTTTTGAGATTGCAAAGTTTTCTGCTCGTGTCGGCGGAAATTTGTAAATATAAGTTGTTTGTCGAAGCTGATAGTATTTTCCTAGGTGGTTGGAAATGGTAAGCAAAAATTACGTATTGATTAAAAGTCCGCAAGCTTTTATTTGTTACCTTCATCGACTAAAGCTAAAAAAACGTGCTATAAGAATCAACGTAACTGGCATGGTTTTTTGTTAAATTGTCTGTTTCTATTTAAAAATAAAAGTATCAAACCGTTCTCTAATTAAAAATATGTAACCTCAAGCTCAGACGTTGAAAAGCAAAAAACAGACGAATAAATTAAGAAAATAACAATTTTTTTTTATTTCTGTTATTTTATGTGGTTATCTGAAGTTTTTATTTGAAGGTAACATAAAACTTGTCCTAATTTTTTTTAATAAATGGAAGGTGTCAATGCCGACAAAGACTCAAACTGTTTTTATAACATTTTGTTAGGGTTTTTTTAGACTGGCACTAAAATTTTATCATTCTTCCATGACACTTGTCTTTTTGCGCAAAATTTGAAGTCGGTTCGGTAAATAGTTTTTTATTACTAATATTTTAAACACTTGATTAAACTTCTAATGTTTTTATCATTTCAGTATATCACCATTTTCTTCCTCCATATTGGATTCCAACCTTACCAGCTTATTCCAATATTTTTCTTAATTTACTTTTTGATAATAATTTTTTAAATATTTTATTAGGCCGCCATCTTGATTAGCTACATTGGATTCGTAAAATATTACCAGTTCATCCATTTATTAAATTTAATTTTTGTGTAAAATCTGAACAACTCAGTAAGTAGTTTTTGATACTGATTTTATAAAAACAATTTATTAAGCCGTCATTTTGTCTATTGTGTATTGAATTTGCACCAGATTTTTACCAGTCAACTCAGGTGGTGTTTTGATTCTGATGGTACATTTTTCCTCATTAGTGAGGGTGTGTTTATATTCATTGATCTAAAAAGAACAATTCCCAATGCAAATCACAACCCCCTGAAAAAGTTTTTTTTAACTAGCAAAAGATAGACAATCCATTTTGAACGGAAATGGTAATAATTTATCAAGAACAGAAAACATAATAATCTAATATGAAAGAAGATAAATTTGGCTAGTCCGACGCCCTTAAAAATTGCCCAGACGCTTTCGTCTACATTACCATTTTTATGGAAATTTGCCTTGAAGTATGAGTTTTGAGATTGCAAAGTCTTCTGCTCGTGTCGGCGGAAATTTGCAAATATAAGTTGTTTGTCGAAGCTGATATTATTTTCCTAGGTTAGAAGCTCCGAAACATTATATGCAGTGGAAAAATAGTTATTTCGTATTTAAATTAGCGTTTCGTATTGTACCGGGTTTTTCCTTTTAAATGGATCTCATCTTCACCTTTTTTCTGAATGACAAAGAATAGAATATTCCAAATATTATTTTTCTCCAACCAAAGACCAAAAGAAATTCAAAGTTTTTTTCCCAGTCAGTTACATAACGATAAGTGATCTTTATTACATGTTTCACTGTCATTTTATGTTTTATGGAGATCTGATGATGTCCAAAAAAGCGGAACGTAAGCCAGTTTACTCAGAGTTATACCTACTGTTTCTGAAACTTGGTTTTGCCTATGACTTGTTTTTATTTCAAATTTTTAGATAAAATTTTAATAGCGGATATCAGAATAATTTCTTTTACTGAAGTTGACGAAATCTTTAGATTTTTTTTATAAAACACACCCACTAGCGTCATATTTTCGAATTTGTTATAGTAATAAAAATGCATTTATCGACCCAGTGGTCAAAAATACATAATAGTTGAAAATGATAACTAAAAAGTATATATTGATGAAGAGTTTTCTATTATTTTTTATTTAAAAGTCCACAAGCTTTTATTTATTTGGCAGGGTTTTCATTCATCTTCCTGTTTCTTTTTAAAAATAAAAGTAACAAACCTCTCTGTTGTTAGACTAATTTAAAATATACAGCGTTATTCACGCAAGCCGTTCATTAAAAGTTTTTGATGATGCCATTTAGATAAAAATTTCAAATTTTGGTATTAAGTTAAGGTCAAGTTCTTTTTTGAAATATTTTCAACTTCCTGTCACTTCCGGTTTAACCGGAAGTTGGTATCAACTTGCTTATTTTAAATGGAACACCCTGTATTTTATGATATTTTTGGATTCTATGGAGAATTTTAATGCTATTTTATGTAGCATGTCCTATACCTAGGTTCAAGCGTTCTTAAGATATTTGACCTTGAACCGAAAATGAGCCTTTCGGGTACCAAATTTTAAAACCTCATATTTTTGTAAGTTTTGAAGATATAATCTTCATATTTTGCAGACGATCGGTAAATAATCTTACGTTTCTATTTTTTCATTCATTTTCTTTATTTTTCAAAGCGGCTGAAGTCCGTTTTTTAAACGGGACACCCTATAACTTTATGCAATATCAAATGTAGAATTTCATTTTCTATCGAACATTTTCGAAATAATTGGGTTTTATTAATATATCGTATGTATTTGCTTAAATGTTTAAATGTTCCAATGGTGAGCCATGGAAAAAAAAATTGAGATCCAATATCCAATATGACAGATGATTACTATGCGTTATTTATCGAAAGCTGTCAGTGATAAACTAAATCTTCTAAATCGAAATGGAAGAATACTCAAAAGCTGATATTCTCAATCTATTTTACATTCATGGAGAATGTTATAAGATTTTGAAGAGAACGTGTCGTGTGTTTAATGAACGCCACCCTGATTTGCCGCCAATGAACAAGTCAAAATGTAAGAGGATTGAAACGAACTTTTTGCGTTTTGGCAAGGTTAAAGTTACAAAAAATGTTCCGAAACCAGTGACAAATGCCGAGGATAACGTAATAAACACATTAGCTTATTTCCACGCAAACCCGCAAAGTTCAATACCGTCTGCAGAAAACGATTTGGGAATTTCCTCTTCATCTGTCCAAAGAATCTTGAGCGAACATCATATGCATCCTTATTCCTTCCAAAACGTGCAAGCCTTGAGACCTGGTGATGACGTCCGACGAGTAGAATTTTGCGAATTCATGTTTTTGAAAATTCAAGAGGACCCTCAATTCCTTTCAAAAATATTTTGGACCGATGAAGCGAAATTTTCTAGAGAAGGAGTAACAAATAGAAGAAACGAACATTTCTGGGCAGCAGAAAATCCGCACGCTTTACGCGAAACGCGTTCTCGAGAGAGGTTTAGCTTCAATGTTTTCGGTATAGTATTAAATGATCAGGTGCGGTACTGTATTTATGAAGACAATTTAAACAGTGATAAGTATTTGGAAATTCTACGAGGGACGGTTTCTGAATTTATAGAAGAAATTCCTATTGGTGAGCTGCAAAATTATTGGTATCAATTAGATGGGGCACCAGCACATAATTCTGCTGCAGTTTATCTCCAATTACCTCGAATTTTTGAAGATCGCTGGATTGGTCCCAATGGCCCTTGGAGATGGCTCCCGCGATCGCCTTATTTAACACCCCTAGACTTTTATTTATGAGGATTTATCAAAGGTAAAGTCTATGCTTCCCCAGTAAATAACCAACAAGATTTACTGGACAGAATATGAACAGCTTTTGCCGAATTAGAAAACAGACAAATTCAAGGGGCCACAGCAACTGTACAAAGAAGAATTGAAATGTGTCTTCAAATGAACGGACAGCATATAGAACATTTGTTATAATTCAATTTTATTATTTTATTTATTTATTGTTGATTGTTAGATTGCTATAATTTTTAAGTTCACTAAAACAAGTTTAGAACAGTCTCGAACTTAGTAGATATGGTTAAAAATAATGTAAACAATTTATTACATTTTTTATAACTTTAACTTTTCCGAAACGAAAATATTTCGTTTCAATCCTCTTCAATTTTCTCTTGTTCATTGGCGATAAATGAGGATGTTTTTCATTAAAAACATGGCACGTTCTCTCCAATATTTTGTAACATTCTCCGCGAATATAAAATAAATTGAGAATATCAGCTTTTGAGTGTTATTTTATTTTAATTTAAAAGTTCCAAATCAGCTGTCATGTTGAATAGAAAAGCACAACAATTGTTTTTCCATGGCTTACTACGGGAAGGTGTAGGCACTTAGCAAATACATATGATAGTTTAATAAAAACCTGATTATTTCGAAAAGGTTACGAATAGGTATAGGGAACCTTAATACAGTTCGATAGAAAATTAAATTCTACATCTGATAGTGCATAATGTTATAGGGTGTCCCATTTAAAAAACGGATTTGAAAATGTGAATGTTTGCCGCTGAATTTGGGACACCCTGTATAAAAATAAACAAATTCAATAAAAAAAATAGAAAACTAATCTTCAAAACTTACAAAAATATGAGGTTTTAAAATTTGGTACCCCGAAGGTTCTTTTTTGGTTCAAGGTCAAGTATCTTAAGAACGCTTGAACCTAGGTATAGGACATGCTTCATAAAATAGCATTAAAATTCTCCGTAGAATCCAAAAATGTCATAAAATACAGGGTGTTCTATTTAAAATAAGCAAGTTGATACCAACTTCCGGTTAAACCGGAAGTGACAGGAAGTTGAAAATATTTCAAAAAAGAAGTATCCCTTGACCTTACCCTAATCCCAAAATTTGAAATTTTTATCTAAATGGCATCATCAAAAACTTTTAATGAACGGGTTGCGTGAATAACCCTGTATAAACCCAAGCTCTAAACGTTTTACCTTAACAGTTTGTATTTTTATACGATAATATGTGGAATTTATGTATCGTTTCTAATCAGGCCATTTGCTATGGTACCCTAACTTAGACTCTTTTTATTATAGTATAATAATTATTACAAACAAACTAACAAACATCGAACTACTTAGAACTAGTAAATTATGTGTGCATGTGTTAGTTGCACCCCCATGTGTGCTGTGTTAGTTCTAGTGTATCATTGGTTCAGTGGATGAAGGGAAAGAGAAAAAGTATGCCTTTTGCAGTTCCAATGATATGGCGAGAACCCACCAATCATTCTGACGATTGTTATTTTTGCCTGACAAACTCTGAAGGTTATTCCAAAAAGGGAAAGCACAATATAGAATATCCAAATTTGCAATCTGCCATACGACCTGTTCCTCATAATGCAAATTTGCCAGTGCCGATTGCGCCTTTAAATTGGCAAGCTATTGATTTGAGAGATAATGGAGATAACGCATCATCAGGCAGCTTAGAAGAACAGTGCACCGATCCCACTTTTACCACAGGTCCCAGTTACGGCGAGCCACAATTTGATTGCTCAAAGTGAATTAAATGATTAAATGATTTGGGGTTATCCAAGCAACAGTCAGAACTTCTTTCCGTCTTAAGGAATGGAACCTATTGGACAAAGAAACAAAAATTACGAATTTCAGAAAAAGAAATGCTATGTTTTCTGAATTCTACAGTATGGAAAAGTCGTTGTGAGCGTGTACTGATATAGACAGTTTAATGCAAGAACTTGATATTGAACATTCTCCCCGTGAGTGGCGCTTATTCATATATATTCATTATATTTAGACTCATCTAAATATAGCTCCAAATCTGTGTTATTGCATTATTGAAATTTAAAATCCTCTATACCAGATGCCCATTCAGATGCAATGAAAGAAAATTATTGCGCACGATTTTGGATAAAATAAACTACAATAGTTACAAATGGTAGATATATGGAAACTTAAAAGTTATAGCGATTTTAGTGGGACTTCAGGGGGGATTTACAACATATTGCTGTTTTCTTTGTTTATGGGACAGTCGTGCAATAAATCAGCATTACGTAACAAAAATTTAACCAAAAAGAAGCAAATTTCAACCGGGATCTCAAAATATTAAATGTATACCTGTTGTTAATCCCAAAAATGTCCTTTTGCCTGCTCTTCACATTAAACTTGGGCTGATGAAAAACTTTGTGAAGGCTTTGAATAAAGACGGTGATGGATTTAAATACCTAAGACAAGTCTTTCCCCAGTTAAGTGATGCCAAATTAAAGGAAGGCATTTTTATTGGGCCACACATAAGAAAATTGCTGGACGATGTCAATTTTACGGAAAAGCTTACCAGAGCATGAAATTCATTTGTTAATGTAGTAAGAGGATTTTTAGGCAACAATATGGTTGAATATTATGAACAATTAGTTAATGAACTCTTAGATGCCTATAAAGCGCTTGGTGCCAGAATGTCATTAAAAATTCAATTTCTCTATTCCCATCTGTCATTTTTTCCTAAAAATTTAAGAGCTGTTAGTGACGAGCAGGGTAAAAGGTTTTACCAAGATATCAGAACAATGGAAATTCGGTACCAAGGACGATGGGATCCAGCCATGATGGGTGACTAGTGTTGGTTTTTGAAAAGGAAAGATAGGACACCTTATAAACGGAAAAAATAAAGTTTAATTAATGTTTTAAGTTAATATTTTTCTCGTTTGCTTTTCTTTTAGATGTATGGTATGTTTAATAGGCGAAAACTTTAAACATAGTCAATAAACAAGGTTAAAAATTTTCTGAAATCATTTTTTCTATAGATATTAAGTATCGTAACATTCGATATTGTTCTACAACTCTAACAAGAAAACCCTACGTGCTACAACTTTCTATTTCCATTAGATTAGAAATTAGATTATGCTATTTTGATTTGTGTTACAACAAAAAAATTTTTTGTCGGCCAGTGTAATCAATACTACAAAAATAAGTTAAGCTAAATTAATAAATATTTAAAAACCTTTTTCTGCTAAAAATATCTTTTTACGTAACAAAAATGATTTCTGTCCGAGACAATAAAGGAATTGAGATAAATAAGCAAATAAAAACTTTCGCAATTTAACTTTCAGATAAGTTACTTCCTCCGACGCAAAGTGAAAGTTGATTAGCAGATGTCTGTATTATTGATATTGAAAAGTTTTTTATGTATATTATATGTTCCCTTACAATAAAATTACAATTTGATTTTGTAAATATTAGAATTTTCCCGACAACTTTTGTACCAAGAGCGGGAATCAATTCCTAATTCTTGGTGTGTGCTTGCAAGCAAATGTTTAGGAACTTACACATTTTAAACATTTCTAAATAAAAGTAGCCTTCCTAAACAATTATTGGCGCATCTTTCTGAGAATATAAAAAAGGAGTTTAGCACATGTCTTTTAAAATTTGTATGTTATTTGTGAAAAACTTACCGTTACGACCTTTGACAGATAAAAAGTGTAACCAAAAAAAAGCCTAAATCTGATGTAACTTAATGTTTTCTTAGATTCGCCCATATGTAGTACGAATTTCTTCAACGAAATCTCTCTCTCCTTATCATCGCACATAGCCAAAACCCACTGAACTTTTTCCTCACCATTCATCAAAGTCTTATCAGTATGCCTTTGCTACTTTCATGGGTTCCACTGACCACTGTCTAATTGATGTATCCTATTGTGTTGCAGAATCCATACCACCTCATACTATTTGACACTATATTTGCGCTGATATGGATGGGTCAAGTAAAGCAGTCAACAGCTTTACTTTACATAACACCCACCATTCAGAAAAATATGTAAAAAAATTCTTTTATAGGACTAGTTCACAAATTCTGTCTTCATCGATGAAATAAATATTTTATGTTAAAAAAAATCCAGATATTTTAAATCAGAAGATTTTACAGTATTATATCTTTGCTTGTAATCTAAAATTTTCGATTTTTTTTTAAGAGGATTGATTATGTTAGAAGAATTGTAACTGGTATTTTTAATTAAGTAATACATTTTTTTATTTGCATAGAATAAATGATCCTAGTAATAATTCTGAAAAGCATCAAAAACTATTACTAGCATATAAATACTATTATTTGCTTTCATGCTGGATTACAAGATCCACATACATATACAGAATCATTTAATCACTGTCAGTGGTGCTTTATCAAGCATCCATGAAAACAAGTGCAATTCCTGAAAGCTTATAAACAATTAATTCAGAGCTAAATTCCAAGCGAGTGCCTGTCTTAAAAGGCTGAATGATTTAGCACGAAAATAGAAATATCGGGTCAGTGAGGTTTTATAAAGAAATTGCGTAACGTTATGAGCAACTTATTATTGTAATATGTTATTTATTTCTTTTTATTCGTTTTTTTCTTTATTATTTTGTTGAATTTTTATCAATTATTTGTCTTAATATATTATACAGTTATACACTATCATCTCTTAAATCTCTAGGCCTCAATTAAACTATTCCAACTTGCTCTGTTCAGTGCTACTAAAATCGAGTAACCGGTAATTCTCTCCAATCTGATGCTGGTTTTCCGCTACTTCCCTGTCTGTGCCTACAGTTTAATACTCTTACTCACCATCTATCATTCTTGAACCTCGTCACCTCACGTCACGTTTATCCGACCCTATCATTTTATTGAACACCATCAGTTTGTTTTGTCGATTATTTAGTCATTATTATTGTCATTATCTTTATTATTTTTACGTCTCAAACCAACAATATATTTTCAACTGCATCACAAAATTAGAGACTAAGGAACCTATCCTTTAGCTGCGTTGATAACTATGAATCCATTGCTGATTCTAGGCCATTAAACTATTCCAACTCGTTCTACCCTTAGCTAGTCGAACTGAGTGATCCAAAGTTTTCTCCAATGGGTTGGGATCTTCATCTGCTTCTTCCATTTAAACTGGGTCTCTATTTTAATATTCGTATTGACCGTCTTTCATCTTTGGACCATGCAATATGTCCTGCTCATCTCCGTTTAGGTGGTGTGATTCGGGTTATAATGTCTTCGATGTTTACTCTTTGGCGAATATCTGTGTTTCTATCCGGTCTTGAAATGTTATTCCTAATATCGGTCTTTCCATTTTCCCTTGGGCAACTTCTGGTGTTTTTGGGAAAAGCAGGGTTTGTGACCATAAATCGTCTTACAGGCAAGATCCATTCTTTCTGCTTTCTATTATTTAGACTCATAAGCATTTTGATTTTAAAATGATCTTTCAACCTGCCTTACGTTTTCTTTCAAAAGAGTTTCTAAACAATACGTAAAAATTAAATAGTCTTAGTTTGAGTATATTACGGAGCTGAAACACTAACAGTAGCAAAACATACAGTAGACAGACTTAGATTGACAAAGAGAAAAATAGAAAGAGCAGTGCTTAGGATTCGGTTTAGGGACAGAAACCATCAGACAAAGAACATAACTAACCAACATTTACAAATGAATTACACAGGCCAAATGGAGAAGATTGGGCGGACCAAGAAACTATTAGAATTTAGACCCAGAGAGAAGAGAAGAAATAGAGGCAGACCACCAACAAAATGGAGCTATGGTGTGAGAAGAACGGAGGAAAACTGGATAAACACCACGCAAGACAGACATCAATGGAGATAATTAGAGAAAGCCTATGTCCAGCAGTGGACATAAGAAGGCTAACAGATAGACAGTTATCAGTGTAGAGTATTTTCGTAGTTTAAGGTTCACGTTCTCCTATTGTTTGACCATAAAATAAATAAGAGTGTAATTCGAAAGCTTTAGACGTATAGTTTGACCATAAACTATTCTACACATTTCAGTAATCTAGTCTCAAGTGCTACAAACTTTTTTGGATATGGGCTTAAAAGTACTAAAAATTTCCATTCAAGGCCTTATTTGGATCTGTTATATTTTACGTAACGTTAGATTATTGAGATGTAATTTTGAATCCAATTTGCGTTAAATATACGTAGTAGAAGTTATGTAAAATCGTTATTTCGCATGTTAGATTATTACAGCCTTAAAGAGTTTAAAACAAAAAGGCCTTTAGCCGTTACTTTTGTATATAATTTGTTAGATAATGCTATTGATTGTCCGGAAATTCTAACTTTTTGAAAGTGTCAAATTTAGCATTGATATGTAGAATCAGTATTAAGTGATAGAATAAATAATATAAATGTATATGTTAAACTTCTTGGTGTAGTATATGTTACATGTTATATCTACATAAATTATTATTATTCTATGATTATACGTCCTTGAACAATAAATCAATATTTTCTTACGATTCCGTATTGTGTAATAATACTGGAACATTACAAATGTAATTTTAATATACCTTTTTTACTTTCAAATTTTCACCAAAAATATTTCAATGTCTCGTGAGACTTTGAGTATCATGGGCGTAGATCTTTGTTATGTTTAAGGGGTATAAATCTGAAAAAAAAATGTATATTTGGGAATGCACAAATAAACACAGAATTAGTTGGGGTAAATATTCTGATAATGAGAAATTATGGAAGATATTGGAGAACATATATATATATATATATATATATATATATATATATATATATATATATATATATACGTATATAATTTTTTTTTTTCTTTTTTATTTTCTTGGCTTAGGGTTCTTCTAAACGAAAATTAACACATTTCTTTTGAAAGTCACATGTTGCAAAATATTGACATTTCTTCTTTAAAACGTTCTTCTCTTAAAACTAAAATTCGAGGATTATATTACACTATAACAACAGTCCCGTGTTGTTCGTGATATATATATATATATATATATATATATATATATATATATATATATATATATATATATATATATATATATATATATATATCACGCGGCAAGAACTAGTTTATGGTAGAAAATGCATTCTTTGGGATGACCGCTAAAACAATGGAATTTGGCTAACCATAGACACGTGTTAAGGTCGACTTAAGGTCTTCATCAGTACAATCAATTAGTTGAAAGACGAATACAACTAGCGCCAAGATGAATACACAAGACAATACCAGAGTCGCCAACAGGAGCAAAACCGACATTTGTGATTACCAAGAGAACATCCGAAATCTTCGCCGGACTTGATACTCTATTTACCACGGAGCAGCATATAGCCACCTGTGGCGAAACTCATAACCCAAGAGTAGTAAATTAAAAGTAGAAAATATATAACGCGGTATGAACTAGTATATAGTAGAAAATGGATTCTTTGGGATGACCGCTAAAGCAATGGAATTTGGCTAACCATAGACACGTGTTTCTGACTTAAGGTCTTCATCAGTACAGTCAACTAGTTGAAAGACGAGTACAACTAGTGCCAAAATGAATACACAAAACAATACCAGAGTCACCAACATATATATATATATATATACATATATATATATATATATATATATATATATATATATATATATATATATATATATATATATATATATATATATATATATATATATATATATATATATAATTAAAAAAATTACGTTATATTTAAAAAAATAGCGAAACACATAGAGTTTATTTTATTTTGTTGTTTACAAAAATTATTTTTTCAACTCTAAATGGTAACCGTAGGAGAATGAAACAGTAGCCGTCCGAAAATAAAAAAAATGGATTTCAGAGGTAATAACCTTACTTGGAAAACAGTGGAGAATGTCAAATTTGTTTTATATTTTTGTTCATAAAAAAATTTTAATTATACAATTAAAAATAAAAAAAAATATGTTTGAAATCCAGAAGCATTTAACTTGTTCAGAAAACAGTATTACAGGTTAAATTTCTAAGTATATAATTTTGTAGATAAAAACATTTATTTTTCAATGATACAGGATAGCTCTAAGAGAATGAAACAGTTCTCTGAAAACGTCAAAAATATATGCTTCAGGGGCGTCTAGCTTTTTTAATAAACATACTAGTACATCAAATTTCTTTTATTTTTTTGTATATAAATATACTTTAAAAATATATTTGAAATCCAAAAGCATTTAGCTTGTTCAGAAAACAGTATTACAGGTTAAATTTCTAAGTATATAATTTTGTAGATAAAAACATTTATTTTTCAATGATACAGGATAGCTCTAAGAGAATGAAACAGTTCTCTGAAAACATCAAAAATATATGCTTCAGGGGCATCTAGCTTTTTTAATAAACATAGTAGTACATCAAATTTCTTTTATTTTTTTGAAAATAAATATACTTTAAAAATATATTTGAAATTCAGAAGCATTTAGCTTGTTCAGAAAACAGTATTACAGGTTAAATTTCTAAGTATATAATTTTGTAGGTAAAAACATTTATTTTTCAATGATACAGAATAGCTCTAAGAGAATGAAACAGTTCTGTGAAAACAAAAAAATATATGCTTCAGGGGCGTCTAGCTTTTTTAATAAACATACTAGTACATCAAATTTCTTTTATTTTTTTGTATATAAATATACTTTAAAAATATATTTGAAATCCAAAAGCATTTAGCTTGTTCAGAAAACAGTATTACAGGTTAAATTTCTAAGTATATAATTTTGTAGATAAAAACATTTATTTTTTAATGATACAGGATAGCTCTAAGAGAATGAAACAGTTCTCTGAAAACATCAAAAATATATGCTTCAGGGGCGTCTAGCTTTTTTAATAAACATAGTAGTAGATCAAATTTCTTTTATTTTTTTGTATATAAATATACTTTAAAAATATATTTGAAATCCAGAAGCATTTAGCTTGTTCAGAAAACAGTATTACAGGTTAAATTTCTAAGTATATAATTTTGTAGATAAAAACATTTTTATTTTTCAATGATACAGAATAGCTCTAAGAGAATGAAACAGTTCTGTGAAAACGACAAAATATATGCTTCAGGGGCGTTTAGTTTTTTAATAAACATAATAGTACATCAAATTTCTTTTATTTTTTTGTATATAAATATACTTTTTCCATTATACAGCGAAGCCCTAGAAATATGAAGTATTCTTCAGAAAATGAAAATGTTTTATTTTAACAGTTAGTTAAAAAAAACAAAGGGTGAACAAATGCTTTTATCTTTTTCCACTATACAGGGTAGCCCCAGGGAATACAACAGTCTCTTAAAAATGCAAATATTATTTATTTTTATAACGATCAGCTTAAAAAAAACTGCAAACCAGGATACATTTATTTTTTTTAATTTAATCTAAGATGGTGAAACCTTTCTCTAAAACGAATATTCAAATATTATGTTTTCTTAAGAGGTGCAAAACGCTAAATATTAATAAATATACTAACAATATATTAAAACTGTAACAAAATACGACACCTCTATTAATTTTTTTGCGTATAAAATTCAACTTGAGAAGACCATCTTTTTAACCCTCCAGTACTAACATGATTTTTATAACATTAGTACTAACATCGGTCTGTGGGACCGAATGCAGAAAATGCCATTTTAAACGTAATTTTGTATCCAGAAAGTTGTTTTTTTTTTTAAATAATAAACACAGAATACAAGTAGTTTAATCATTTAATTATAATAATAACATTGTAATAAGAGTAACATTATAATAATAGTAACATTATAATAAAAGAAAAAACTTAAAATTAATTAGTCTTCTTCGAAGTTGGCAGTGTTATCCAGTCCAATGCATTCGCTGCACATAGCGACAACGTGTTCTAGACACAAAAATTTGCTGCACTGATTACATTTGTATTTTGTCTTCCTACTTTTCTTTGTACTGCAAAAGAAACATCTACCACAGGGCCTGTCTGGATCTTGCACAGTAATTTCGGGTTCCATTTGGCAGATTTCTCTGATTCGCATTCGTGATAAACGTGGCACCTGTTGGACTGTTGCTCGTCTTTTCAGATGATCCGTAACCAAATCAATTGATAGTTTTTCTAAGAAACTCCTCCGAAACATATTTGAGTCGGGATTTTTTGAATTTAAGACCGCAAATGCATTTGTGGCAGCTATGTTTAACACTCGATAAAAAATTACCATAGGTCATCTTCTTGAATTTCTGGCACAGTTATAGTTTGCACATAATTGGTCGACGATGTCAACACCACATTTTGTATCATTGTACATCATAATAATTTCTGGTTTACCCGTTACTTCATCTAGACTGTCATCGTCATGCATCGTCGACACAAGAAGAACATTTTTTCCTTTTCTGGGAATGTACGACACTAATGTACAATTTTTTTCGAAGCCAAACATACTTGAGCCCACTGGTCTAACACCTGTTACAAATTCAGGGGGCAGTTCCCGTTTATTCTTTTTGATAGTGCCGACCGTAGTTAATCTTCTCTCCAACAAGCTTTTACATAAAGGTAAACTAGTAAACCAGTTGTCCATACTGACGTTTCTTCCAGTGTTGGCTATTGGTTCCACAAGGCGCTCTACAATTGATTTTGCGGTATTCTCAAGTGAAAAAGGTCCAGGAGGTTGCTTTCCGACGTAAACTTCCATATTTACTGTATAATACGTCTTAGCATCAACCAATGCAAATATTTTGATGCCGTATTTTTCAGGTTTACTGGGGATATACTGTCGAAAATTGCATTTTCCCCGAAAACCCGGAAGCATTTCGTCGACTGTGGTAAATTCCGATGGTGTAAAGTTTTCTTTGCAACTGCACACAAACAATTCAAACATTTCCCGAATTGCTGCCAATTTATCTGTTTTTTGCCTCTCAGGTCTAGTGTACTTATTGTCAAATCTCAAATGTCTCAATAAAAATCGAAATCGCTCCAATGACATTGTAAGCCTAAATAATTCAATTGACGTGGCGTTAGTTTTCCACAAATCTTCCGCATTCAAACGGTTGGTTTTACGTACTGCCGAAAGGTATAAGAGTCCTAGTAATGCTTTGATTTCTATTATATCTGTACCAATTGCTGTTCGATATTCACGAGAATACTTCTGCTGGGATATAGATAAATTGGTGTATTCAACAACTAAATTTAACATATCATCTGTGAAAAAGCAAGACCAAATATCTAAAATATCATTCGATGAATTCCGTGCTGGTCCTTTTACGCCTGGCAAGTGGAGTACAATATTCTTTGCTCGAGTCTTAACCCTCTGATCGGGCGGATGCTTGTTCCATTTAGTCAGGTTATCTTTACCAGTAAAAAAGGGATCCATACACTTTGCTTTTTTGTTAGGTGGAGGATGTTCATGCGGACTTTTAATTTCTAATTCTGGTTCTAACTCTTGCTCCGACTCAGAATCTTCTTCTCGTTCATCTACATGGTCTTCCTCATTGGAATCTTCTTGGTCGTCTGGAGTGGTATTTTTATCCTCAAATTCCTTCCATAACTTCTCAAGTCGCGCCTGTTCTCGTTCATAACTCATCCTAAACCCAACAATAATTTACTATGGAATTTAACATTAAATATTAAAAAAAAAATTACCTTTTCCAATAAATCAAATAGTCGCGTTAATACTAACATCCCCCGGACCGAACTACGTATAAACTCCGCAAAATGGCTAACACACACCTCCCACTAACAGATCTGGCCGGTAACTAACTAAAATTAAGATACCTAGCAGGACGATCGAATCGACACGCCATGCGCGATGAATTGGTGAAAAGAGTGGGAGGTCGGTCTGTGGGACGGGATGTTAGCACCGGAGGGTTAATCAAATAAGAATTAATTACAATGGGAGGTTAGTCAAAGATTTTTTTGTCGAACCGTTTTTTTTTAATTTCCCTCATCCCTATATAATAAAAATATGTGTCATAAGATCTGTTAACGATGTTTAAATATTGAAACATTTTTATCACTTTTTTTACGGTATTTTTTAGTCAATGCTGTGTTATCAAAGAAGCACAACAATAAAGATTCCACAATTTTATACATTTTTATTTTAAAATATTCGTTAACATAGAATTTGTACAATGCAATACAATGCTTTTATCATAATAAATGATAAAGATCAAATAAAAGTACTCAAATTTGGAAGAAAATAAATTTGCTTAACTAAATGCATTTGCAAAATTGCCGAAACCTTTCTACTTTTATGGAAATGAAATGCGTCTTGAAGTATCACTCTTAAGACGGTAAAATTATTTGTATAGTCAGATGCAAATATGGCTTGTTTGTTTGAAATACTGTAATTCTCGTATTTCAACCAGAGTTCTGGCTTTTCAAGTTTAAATAAGAAAATATCTAAATTATTACCCATTAACATTTACGGTAGATAAATATATAGGGTATCCATAAAAATATGGCATTTTCTTACATTTAAATAGCGAATTACATGCCAGCAACCTGCACTTCCGGAATTGCTGAATACACAGATCTTTTCTATATATTAAATCGAAACCTTAATTTTTAGGTATTATTGTTAAAACTATAGTAAAGTTAACATCTCTATAATGGTTCTTAAACTGTTTTTTTAAAAGTATCTATCGGTCGCTGATATATAATTGGCGCAGTCGGTAGGATCGTGTTTCGGTCCCGGACAAAAATTGCCGATACCGATCTGTTTGTACAGTTAGAACACGAAGAACCGAAGATTCTAGACCTAAAAATCTTCAGTATTGAGAAACAAGATCTGAGGAACAATCTTTGTTCAAAAGTTCCACATCCACAAAGCCAGTGACTAATCGAGAACGCCTAGAGTTAAATTCCAGGAATACACATATTGATTCCATTAGGCTAAGAAATACTGTACCTCATTACCTGGGAATGAACATCCTGGCAGTTGGATTTATTGTAAGGAAAATTTTTGATTTTCTTATTTTCCAATTCTTTCATATTTTTTCCTAAGCGATAGAATAGTAGTTATTAGGGTTCATTATAGGTCTCTTTTTGTATATAGCGAAATTTCTATTTTTCATGTCTATTAGCGAATGGTAAATCTTTACGATCTAACGATCTTTAAATATTGAAACATATTGTCATTCTTTTACGGTGCTTTTCAGTCATTGCTGTATTATCAAAGAAGCACCACAATAAAGATTCTACAATTTTATACACTTTTATTTTAAAATATTGGCCGTTAATGTAATATCTGAGTATCTATTTTACTATATAATGAATAATTAATTATAAAAACCAAATAAAAGTACTCAAATTTGTAAGGAAATAAATTTGCTTAACTCAGTATATTTGCAAAATTGCCGGAACCATTTTATTTTTATGGAAATGAAATTCGTCTTGAAGTATCACTCTTGAGACGGTAAAATTTCCTGTTTGTGTTGTCAGATGCAAATATGACTTGCTTGTTTGAAATTGTGTAATTCTCGTATTTTAAAAATAGTTCTAGCTTTTCAAGTTTAAATAACGAAAATATCTAATTTTTGTATGTCCCTTAACATTTACTGAAGATGCATGTACGAGGTATCCATAAAAATATGACATTCTCTTAAATTTAAATAACGCAACTGAAAATAATGCTTTTCACATAAAATTTTGCTCTATCTAAAATATTCCATCTTAAGCCTAGAATGTAAAAGTTAGTTCTTTAATGACTTTGGTATTATTATCATAAATAGTTGCGGGAGTGTATGAATATTCAAGGGAAAATAATTAAACATGTATAACAATTTTAAATGCTTTTTATAATTTCAAAAAAGTTTTCTTATAAATCATCAATATTAAACTTAATTATGCATTAATTACATGATATGATTATAAATATACACTTCGTTCCAAATTTATGGAATATTAAGATACACAAGTCAAGTTCAAGCTTTATTTTTCTTACTAATAGATCGATTTAAATTTTTCTTTCATTGTTAGAAAGATCAATCATTGGTTAATAATAGGCGTCGTTGGAAAGAGTAAAAAAATTATTAATATACTGGGAAAGTCAATAAATAAGGAGCCATGTCAAATTGACTAATTTTTAACCAAATCTGTGGAAAAGGAGAGAAGTTGGAATTCGATTTCTTTCTCTGTTTTAGTTACTACATAACGTATTAACAAGTTTCGGCAAAAATTCATACAGGGTAAAAATAAAAAAATGTGAAGTTACTACAATAATCTAAATTTAATTACACAATAATAAAATTAAAATGATCAGTAGAGAGAATTGCAACAAACATTACCCCCTATAAGCTTTTCTGCGCCTTACGTGGATATCTTTTCTACCAAAAAATCGCAGAAAGCTATTGTAGAGTTGTACTAAAATGATTACACTTATTAATAGGTTATGTAGTAATTAAAACAGGGAGAGAAACCAGATTCAACTTTTCTTATTTTATGGAAAAGTAAATTTAAATTTAGATTAATGTTGTAGCTTGGCATTTTTCATTTTTACCCTCTATAAATGTTTACAGAAAATTATTAGTAGGTTATGTAGTATAGGAGATAAACCAGATTCAACATCTCTCCTTTTCCACATATCCGGTTAAAAAGTAGTCGATTTGACATGACTTAGTACTTATTGACTTTCCCAGTATACTAATAATTTTTTTATTCTTTCCAATGTCGCCTATTATTAACCAAGGAATGATCTTTCAAACAGCGAAAAAAAAATTTGACCTATGTTTTTTAATACTCCATAATTTTGGAACGAAGTTTATTATCACTAGGTCGGTCTTATTTTTGTTATTGTTTTTCTTGCTTGTTACAATAGCCGACGCACATTTCTCTTCCTGAACCGAAAATTTTTGAAATTTTTGTTTTTTGACCCTCAATGTTCCCCATTTCGATAACGATACTTGGAGTCCAGTCCATTTTTGTGGGTCTTATAATAAAGAGGCAGTGGCGTCCGAATTCTCGTCCAAAGATCTTTGAAAAATTCGTTAACTGACGGGCAATATAGGAGTAAGGGAATAGGGAAAGGTGGGGAATATAAAGGAGATTTAAAATCAATATAGGATGCCTATACTTCAAATGAGGAGAAAGCGAACGAAATGCACAGAAACTAAAAAAGAACTGTTTTCGTCTTTTTAATTTCCCCATATTTCATTATTTTTATAAGAGAGAAATAGGGGCGGTGATTGTTTACGAGATCCCACATCTCCCCCTAGGGATTGAAAACGACTTCATCAAAATTACTCTCCGGTTTATACAAGGCGAGCCATTTAGAAATATAATTTCAATTTTATTTTTATGTCTTTTCCTATGGGCTTATGTTTGGTCCTGTAGCATATGAACGTTTATCCTAGGCGAATAAAGTAAAAATCAGCTCGATCGGGATTGGCCCTTCGTAAAAGTCATCTTGGTACCTCCTGGAATAGATACGATTAAAAAATTAGATACGATTAAAATACTATCCTTTTTTATAAAACATAGATTTACATTTTTATCCACCGAAGTCGAAAAATTGGGTAAAATTGAACTTCCAATTCCAATTCCAAAATGCATACAATTTCCAATTGATAGAAAACACAGTCATTTTTCAAGGGTGCCTGGCATTGTCAGCTGAAGTTATGATGGATATGTTAAAATAAACAGTTTGACAGGTACGTGATGTTTTTAACTCGAAATGCCTTCAAGGATATGTAAACTATTGCTGGCTGTTATGTTAATACTAAGCTATCATTTACTGACCATCTCGATGACCACTAAGGGGATATGAAAATACTAAAAAAATAACTAAAGACGATCGAAAAGTTAACAAGTGAGCATCAACTTCGTTATTTAAATGGGACAGCCGGTATATTTTGCGTTATCTTTAAAAATCCTTTCTTTAAGGGGCTTTTTAAAAAATAAAATATATTATAATAGACCATAAAATATAAATGAATTGCGTCGCAAATTTTTAGAAGAGATCATAAGTTTAAACGAAATGCATCTTCAAAAGTGTGTTGCGAATATGGGAGGATGGATAAGTTATCTTATTATTATTTATTTATTTATTTATTTACAGTTAACTGTCTTACAGGAAGATCCCAATTACAAGACAGTGAAAAACTACATATTCAAGCCTACTAAAAAATTACATTTTACACATAAAAAGAAGCTTATAACTAATAATAACAGTAATTACTTTCCAAATTCTGATATTCGAATAAGATTTAAAAAATTTTTTTAAACTATCAGAAAAAAGATCCAAATTAGTTTTTTTGTTAAAGTTATCGCACATTGTATAAATAGGCGAAAATTTTAAGATGTTTGTACGAGGAGTCGGCAAGTAAAAAGCACTGCTTGTGCGTGAACTTAAACGAGGCACGTTGAAATTTATTTTAGAAAGTAAACAGGGGCAGTTTATCTTATTATTTAATAGCTTGTTCAAAAATATCATTTGCAGGTTATCTCGTCTGGTTTTAAGTCAGTCAGTGAAAATTTATCTAAAAGCTCTTCTTGTGGACATCCTTGAGCGGGATAGCGACCGTCTTGTTTAAAGCTTAGATATTTTACAAATTTTCGCTATATACTTTCAATACCAGACACATGTATATTATATCCCGGAGACCATACAACTGCCGCATATTCAAGTTTGGATCAGACATAACTGTGGTACAGCAGCTTTATGGCTTCCACTTGGCTAAACTCTTTAGTAGTACGAACTATAAACCCTAACATTTTAGGTGAATCTGACCTAATAGCGCTGTAATGTGAGGTAAATGACAATTTTTGATCGAATGTAACTCCCAGAGCACAGAACTCCTTGGATCGGCCTACAATTTCACCATTGCAGTTATAGTTAAAAATAATCGGTTCTGACTTTGTAGTAAACGACATAACCTTGCATTTTCCAATATTTAGCTGTAGACAATTTTCCTGGCACCAGTCAATAACATGCTCTAAATTTTGTTCGATATTTAAGCAGTCCTCCATAGACTTAATGTTAGCGAACAGTTTGATGTCATTAGCGTAGAGTAAATAACCAATATCCAGAGAATCACCAATGTCGTTAATAAAAATGTTAAACAGCAAGGGTCCTAAAACGGAACCCTGCGGTACCCCCGAACATGCTATATAGTTCTCCAATTGAAAACTATTTATAGCCACATATTGTGTGCGATTTGAAAGCTAACATGTAAAGAGCCGTAATAGGGAATCCGAGAATCCGATATTTGAGAGTTTATTAATTAACAAGTCATGATTTAATTTGTCAAATGCTTTGGAGAAGTCTAAATTCATTACATCAGATTGATGAGGATCAATCGAGTCCGCAATGTATTGTGTTATAAGAGCCAGGTTGGTAGTTGTGGAACGATTTTTAAAGAAACCATGCTGTTCAGGAAAAAATTTTATTCTGCACCAACTGAAAAATGATGTGCAATATGAACTCAAAGACTTTTGAGAAGTTGCATATGATGGAAACAGGTCTATAATTTTGAATGTCTGATTTATCATCCTTTTTAAAGACTGGATATACTTTCGACTCGAAGAGGTTTTATTAACACAAATCGACAGTCACGTATCAAAAATGCTGAAATAAGGTCCGGTCCGGCAGTGTATTTAGGTTTAAGTTTTTTAATAGCACAAATAATATCCCGTTCACTAACTGTAGATATGTTTATATTTTGATCACTACACGAGAATGAATTATTTGAAATTTGGATATTATTAGAAACTGAATAAGATTGCTTAAAAAATGAAGCAAATGAATTCAAAATATCGGGTGGATTATCTAGATTCTGACCATCAAAGTGCATACTGTTTCGAATGCCTGTTATCTCTCTCTGGCAAAATATAGGCAAAGTATATATTTTCGAAATCAGAAAGAAAGGATATTTAAAGATTACGCAAAACATACCGGGTGTCCCATTTAAAATAACGAAGCTGATGCTCATTTGTTAACTTTCCGATCGTCTTTCGCTCGTTTTTCTCATAAATTCTAATGATTCCGATAAAATACATTACATTTCCACACAAGATCAGGTGTGCGTGGTGCGTCCATTATCTTTCTAAAAACAAAATTCATAATTGTCTAAAATAAAGATTGGTCTGTTTTTAATTAAAACGGAAGAGACACGTCAACGAGCGATATTTGCTCATTAACAGAAACAAGTCACGTTGATATTATCGCACGTGTTCAATTTA
>JAUTXW010004397.1:0-76078 GCA_030620095.1 Kuschelorhynchus macadamiae
TGATTTTTTTCTAATATTATTAAAACACAATCTATTTTCATAGCCATTTTCTGCTCTACAAGATGGCATCATCGAACTTTTGATCGGACGTTTCGTTCCATCGCCATCATCAGCAAATAGCACTGATAAATTTTCGTCTCGAAACGTCGGATATTTGCGAAGTGTGTTATGTCATTGAATTTAGAATTTAAATTAAAGTTAGTTAAGCAAAAAATGGTATTTTTTGCCTATTTAAAAAACCAAAGTTGATGATGGTTGCGAAGAAACGAAACGTCGGATTAAAAATCTTGTAAAGCAGAAACAGTAACAACGATTTACAATTTATTTTGTCATATCACTTCAAATAGAGCCAGAAAAAATAAAAACGGAATCGGGTTTTTTTCGAAGATCTTCGGAAGTATTCGAAAATTTCAAACTAAGGCTAAGGCGGCATTTTGATTGGCATGTAATTGCGCAACTTTGCCCTAATTTAACCGACTTTAGTTATATATAGTTATAGCTTCCGAGATCCCAATGATACGCCTCAAATTTGGGACACCCTGTATATATAGTATAAAGAAATAACAAAGATTCGGCCAAAAAGTATACTACATTTATTTTCTAATAGTCAACCTTTCGAAATAATTTATTTCTTCCTCAGGGCTCTATAATAACATAATTATCAGAAAATGTAGCACTTTTTTTTATTTTTTACTTTTTAATTGTAAAAAGGAAATGTCATAATTTTCTGAAAATTATGTTATTATAGAGCCATGAAGAAGCAATGAATTATTTCGAAAGCTTGGCTATTAGAGTTATATAAAAATTTTGTAATAAAATAAAAATAACTAATGCTTTCTATAACTCAAAATCTATACGTGGTGGCCAATTTATGTTGTTGAAGCAGGATTCTTTAAACTCCTCCGTGCAGCCTTTATAACATCAGTCGCATGTTTTTTTCGTATTTGTTGACTAATATTTAATATTAACTAATGCCGCCCATAAATGTAGTTAATAGATGACACATTTTAAAGAAAACAACACTAAAATTGTTTTTTTATACAGTATTACAGAAATATAAAGTAGTAGTGGCAACGTTGCGCGTTCGTGAATCTTTGTTGTCATCGTCGTAATTTCATTAATAAAGCGGGTTATATCGAGGAAAAATAAGTTATACCAAAGTCAGAATGAGTAATTTTATCTGTGCTTGTGATATAAAGAAAAATTAGGTGGTTCTCCAAATCTTTCGGTCTGTAAACGATCCCAAACGTGTGTTTGAGAACATAACCATTAAAACGGAATTATTTAAAGTTCTCCCGTGATCGCGTCTACAGCGTTGTCAGGATGTCGGATTCGGATGATGAACTTCCATCGGTCTGTCCGACTTGCCAGGACAACTTTGTTGTAAATAATAGATTTGTGAAATGTTCGTTCTGTAATAAATCTTACCATAATATGTGCATGAAAATTAAAGACACAATCTCAAAAGCTATTGTGGATTTTGCTAATATAATGTGGTTTTGTCACAAATGTGCGGAGGTAGTCTCACAGAACATCATTGTAGTAAAACAGATCCGGCAGATAGAGCAAAAAACAGATGATGTCTTGAAAGCCATAACAGAACTAAAACTACAAAAATCGAGCCGAACCCATATTGAAGCGGAACCAAAACAAATTACGAATTATGCTAAAATTGTCAAGGAAGGCGTCGTGATCATTAAGCCTACCAAAAAATGCGAAAGTCAAGAAACCAAAAACATAATAAGAAAACAAATAAACGCTTCGCAGCTAGGGATAGGAATTACAAATATAAGAAACGCAAAAGAAGGATCAGTAGTGGTTCAGTGCAGAAACGAATCGGAAGCTAGAAAATTGCAAGCAAACCTTGAGCCCAAAATTGGTAAAAACTTTATAGCATCTGTGCCCAACAAAAAGAATCCACGTATTAAACTTGTGGGGCTGGAAGACCAGTATGATGAGGAACGATTGATTCAGAAATTGAGGCAGCAAAATCCAGATGTTATAACTAAGGAAAGTTATATTAAACTTATAGTGTCTAAAAAAATGGTTAAATCACATTTTGCTATCATTGAGTGTGATGCAGATACGTTTAGGCGTGTCTTCGAGTTGAGAGAGAACAGGCTCTTTTTAGACCACAGGGCTTGCAGATGCTATGAGTACATAGGATTGATTCGTTGTTTTAATTGTAATCAATACAATCACATATCTAAGGACTGCAAACAACAAAAACATTGTGGAAAGTGCTCAGACACTTATCATGACACCAAGAACTGTATAAAGGAAAAACCAGATTGCATAAACTGTAAGCTGTGCAATGATAAACAACAATTAAATTTGGACATTTATCATAGTGTCTATGATGTTAAATGTCCAACCTACGTAAAACTTCAAGAGAGAGAGAGGCAAAAAATTCAATATAATATCGAGATATAACAATCCATGTGTACCACGGTGTCGTCAGAAACCCAAAGGCAGGCCAGTAACAAGTGTTTAACAGTGATCCATCAAAACATACAATCACTGAGGAATAAGACTTTGGAAATAGAGAGCTTTTTGGATGGTCTAGTTCAGAAGCCTCAAAAACTACTTCTGAGTGAGCACTGGCTAGATCAGGCCACTGCTTTTATGGTGAAAATAGAGGGATATTCACTTGTGTCTCTCTATGCAAGGAAACAAATGAAACATGGAGGTGTATGTATTTACTGTGACTGTGATAGTGCTACTTTTAAAAATGAAAAAACTATCTGTGATATGAGTATTGAAGGTGTTATAGAACTTTGTGCTGTTTATGAGGAGCGAATGAAAATAATTATATTGTGTTTATATCGTAGAGGTGTTGGTATGTATGAATCTTTTATTGGCACGCTTGAGCGGGTTTTGGAGATCATTCAGCATAGCTACTCTAAATATTATTATATATCATTATAGCTGGCGATTTCAACTTAAATTTTTTTGAAGATCAAACCAATCGCATCAAGCAATTAATTGATCTCTTTGATTCATTTAACCTAAAACAATGCATATTTAAACCCACTCGGAAAACTGAAAATTCAGCAACTCTCTTGGATAACATTTTTTGTAATGTTGATAAGAATCTGTTTTCAAGCTATGTTTTGAACTCCGCACTCTCGGACCATCATGCGCAGGTTATTGGTGTGAATAGTTTAGCAGAACTAAATAATAATGTTAATTATATGTACAGGAGAATCTTTCCGAAAAGTAAAATTGTATCTTTTAAGCAGGAAGTAGAGTCATTAGACTGGTCAACAGTATATGGATTGGACAATGCAAATGAGGCTTACTCTGGTTTTCTAGGACTATTGTTAAATAACTTTAACAACATATTTCCAGTGAAAAAATGTCTTTTACCTAAAAATAATAATAGATGGATAACTAAGGGTATCAGAATATCGTGTAAACATAAACGCATTCTGTTTTATAAAAAAATTAAGGGAAGGGTATCTGGTGCATATTATAAATCTTATTCTTAGATCTTAAAGCGAGTTATAGTGGACGCCAAACGAATGTCAAATAAAAAGTTTTTAGAAAATGCTGAAAATAAGGTTAGAGCTGCATGGCAATTGGTAAGAAACATTACAGATAGTAAATTTAACAATAATACTATTTTTGAAAACTTTTCAAATAAATATAATGATCCTTTTAAAATTCTAAACAATTTAAACACATTTTTTATTAATGCTTGCCCAAATGTCGTTAGTAGCGTGAGGGATACATTTTCATGTAATCGTTCAGTTCAGTCCATGTACCTGAGACCCACGGATAGTCATGAGATCCTTAAAACAATTAAACTGCTAAAAAACAAGAAATCTGTTGGTGACGACAGCATTCCAGTTTCTATATTAAAGGAGATAGCAGATTCTATATGTGAACCTTTGTCACATATTATCAATCTTTGTTTTACTACAGGCACCTACCCAGATCTTTTAAAAAATGCATTTATAAAAGCAATACATAAGAAGGGAGAATATAATGACGAGAAGAATTATAGACCTATCTCTCTCCTTTCTAATATCAATAAAATTTTTGAAAAAGTAATATATAGCAGATTAATTGGTTTTCTGGAGAAACATGCATTGTTGGCTAAAAATCAGAATGGTTTCAGGAAGGGAAAATCCACCATCAGAGCTATCTATCAGTCTCTTTCAAATATAATAGATTCACTGAATAATAACAAGATTACTATGGCCATGTGTATGGACTTGTCCAAAGCTTTTGACAGTGTTAATCATAAGACGCTCTGCGCAAAACTTGAAAGTTATGGAATTAGAGGAAATGCTCTTGAGTTATTGAGATCTTATTTAAAAAATCGAACGCAACAGGTAATGGAAAGAGACTCTTATGGTAGATTGATCACTTCGGATAGGATTGAGGTTTCTAAAGGTGTACCCCAGGGATCTATTCTGGGGCCTTTGTTGTATATTCTGTACACTAACGAACTCGGTGATATAACTGGACACACTACAATTCTTTATGCGGACGATACTACTCTCATCTTTACTGAAGGAAATCAAGACGAAATGTTGGCTAGTGTACAAAGTGCATGTGATACTCTTGATAGGTACTTTTCAGTTAAGGACCTTCTTTTAAATGTGTCAAAGACACAATGTCTTATTTTTGGCAATCGATTGGATCATAACCTATCTTTTTCTTACAAAAATACTGTATTCAGCACATCAGAAAGCATATCTTTCCTAGGTATCGATATTGATCGGAGATTGGACTGGAGATTGCATGTTGAAGGGGTCGCCTCGAGTATTGCCAAATATTGTTTTGCATTGAGGGTTCTGGCCGAGAATGTCGGCAGTGATGTCGCATTATCGGCTTATCATGCTTTTGTACAGTCTAGAATAAGATATGGCCTGATATTCTGGGGAAACTCACCAGAAATAAATAGAATCCTACTACTTCAGAAAAGATGTATCCGCAGTGTGTTTAAAATGAGTTTTCGAGAAACTTGTAAACCAGTTTTTGTTGGGAATAAGATTTTAACTGTCATGTCAATGTATATTTTAGATTCTTTTATGTTTGTCCATAAGAACAGAGACCTGTTTGATTCTGCAGTTTTAGTAGATGTAGTTTTAGTTATTTACAAAAAAATTTTCCTTACACTATAATAAGAATTTTCAATCATTTTCCAGAGAGTGTACGCAACCTGTCTCAGGCTGTGGCCAAAAAGGCTGTAGTTAAAATGTTGATAGGAAAAGCATATTACTCGCTTACTGAGTTTTTAAGTGATCATAATTTAAATCATGACTTGTCAAGATGAGAGTGTTTCCTGATATAAGTTTATTATATAATTTATTTTAAATAATAGGTGAAAATAGGGACTTTAAATTTTAAATTTCTTTTTTTTTTTGTTTTTTCTTTTCTCTTCTTTCTTTTTTTTTCATATATGTATATATTAATTTTTTTTTGGTTTTTGTTCAGTGGATTGCTGCCGCTGTTACTAAAATATACTACTAAACATATACTAATTTTATTGTAAATTTGCTACTTATATTGTGATTGTTTTACATTAAGATTTATAATTTTAAGTTAACAATGTTCCATAAGCTATAAGTTTTTTTTTGGGACAAATAAATTTTTTTCTATCTATCTATCTATCTATAACGTTTAAAGCCAGGATATAAACAAATTAGTTAACGTGCCCTTAAGGGATTCCTTCTTTAACACACAATGTTTTCACAACGTACAGTAATATGACAACCAAGTTTTCTAAAGTAAAGCCCATGTCTTTAAGTTTGACTAGCATTTCAGATAATACGTAAGTGATCCCCAGGGCTCGTATCACTCCATTTCCTTAATCTCCTTAGGTCGACTTTATTTCTTCCTACTTCCCTAAGTACTCGTTTAATCGCCCTTAAAATCGCTCCACCTTCCCGCAACTTACAAACTTTCGTCGTGAGAGAAAGCAAATTAATACCGTCTTGTTCGTATTGCCGCCAGTTACCGCTAAACATGTTTGCAAATTTACAATTTAGTTTGGAACAACACAGCATCTCTTTGCGCGCCCGCGGCTGAGAAGGCGGCACAATTTGATCTCGGCAGAAATCGCGCCGGTAGAAAATGAAATCTTTTCATTTCGAATGTTTGAAAAAAGTCGCTCGGAGCTTTTTTTTTGTTTGATTTTCGAAAGTAATTTGTTTACTACACGGTGTCAGTTTCACCTCTAAAAATAATACCGAGAGTCCAGAATAAAATTCTCTATCTCCTTATCTCAGAAATTATAACTACATGGTGAAGGTTTCACCTCTAAAAATAGTACAAGGTATCCAGAATAATATCCTCTATTCACTTATCTCAGAAATTATAAAAGAGAAGACAAAAATTAATACAAAATTTTCTTGCCTTCACTTATATTTTTTGTTTTTAAGACTGGTATATACAGTGTGGTTCAAGAAGTGTGCAACATATGGGAAGCTTTTTTATTTTTGATTTCTCAGAACTTTTTATTCTTGATGAAAGTTAGTGCATTAAAAAATACTTAGTAAAAGTCGAAAGGGGCTCTCATGAATCTTATAAATCCAATAATTTTATGTTTTTTTTCCTACGATCATGCGGAAAAGAAACTTTTCCGCACCATTTTACTTTATTGCAGGATTCTTGAAATTATGACAGAATTTATATAAAATGTTCTAATTTGACACCCCTGGTATATATTACAATAATTAAGTGCAGGTTCTGACTAAAATGTCAAATACACACATGAGCTCATTCTAGAGCAGGTGGTAATTATTGTTGTATGCCTAAGACACTGTTAATCAATCGAACATTGACAACAACATTTTTCAGGTTCATCATTTTTGCAGTTTTTGTGTTAAAATGGACAGCGAATAAGAACCGTTCGAAGGAGATAATATTACTCTGATTCCAGAAAAATCTAAAGAACGTTACAAGAAAGAGTTTAGCTTGTTCGAGTCCTGATCCAAAAGAATTATCCGCAATAAAGAAAGAGGTAGCATATTTTCATATATTTTCAAGTGCATATGCCCCATCAACGTTATGGTCTAAATATTCGATGTTAAAATGAATCATAAAACTTAAGAAGGACGTTGATATGAGGACATATTATAAACTTAAATCTTATTTAAAGAGAGTCAACGATAACTACACCAGAATAACAGCAAGATGTAGAAAATTTTATTTTTAATGCTTCAGATAACGTTTACCGCATGAAGCTACAATTTTTGGAATAACTGGCGCTTGTCGACGTGAGGACTTGATGAAGATGACAAAAAAAGACATATCTACCAAAACCTTTCATATATCACACAAACCGAACTACTTATCCCTAAACACATCAAATACTTTTGGTCATTTGTTCGAAATTTAAGAAGAGACTCTAGCTTGCCCAACATCATGAGCTATGAAGGTGAAGAAATCAGTGGTTCAAACAACATTGCTAATGCTTTTGCTGCTCACTTTCAGTCGTGCTGCTCCAACCACCAAAACATAGATCTTGGTGAGATGGAGCCCATAGGTTCTTCGAGTATGTCACTGTTTTCACATCATTTTACAGAAGCAGAGATCTGTAACAAAATAAAGACCCTCGATTTATCTAAAAGGGCTGTTCCAGATGGTGTCTCTAACATTCTTTTGGAGAGATGTTATCAATCATTGTCCAAGCCGCTTTGTAAAATTTTTCAAAAGTCCTTTGATCTTGGTTCCTTTCCGGAGATTTGGAGGTTTTCTATCCTGATTCTAATATTTAAATCCTACCTAAAAAACTACAGGAGTATTTCTTTACTTTCCACATGCCAAAATTGTTCGAGGCTATTGTCACCGATGAAATTTTTGAATCGCTGAAACATTATATTTCTGGGGAGCAACATGGTTTCTATCGTGGTCGGTCAACGACTACGAATCTGGCGGTATTTCAAAATTACCTAATAACATCAATTGAAACCGTTTACACTGACATATCCAAGGCGTTTGACAGTGTCTGTCATGAGCTTCTTCTAGCAAAATTGCAACAGATTGGCCTTTCTATAATCTATATTGAGTGAATTAAGTCATACTTGTTTAATTGACGTCAACAGGTCAACGTGCGTGGCTCGTTTTCCAATGAGATTGTTGTAACATCAGGGGTCCCATAGGGCTCGCATACCGGCCCAATTCTCTTTTTACTCTCTATAAATAACATTGTATCTTGTTTTAAAGTGTCGAAATGCCTTTTATATGCGGACGACTTAAAATGATTTCCTCCTGTTTCCCTTGACTCCAATCAACTGCTGTCTGACATTGAGAGACTTGACAAATGGCGTAATACCAATTACCTGAATCTTAACATTACTAAATGTAAAGTTCTTCGATTTTTTAAATGCAATAATCCCATTCTTTCCACGTACTATATAAACATCACAAGTCTCGAAGTTATTACATCTTTTAACGATTTGGGTTTCATTTTCGATGAAAGCCTCACATTTAATCTGCACATTGATAACATAGTGCTTAAGGGTTTTAGACTGCTGGGTTTTATTAAAAGACACACTAAGCATGTCACTGATACTAAAGCGATTACTAGTCTCCAAACTCTTTAGTACGGAGTATCTTTATATTGCTCTACCATATGAAGCCGTTGGTATCAGTGCCACATCGACAGGATTGAAAAAGTTCAGAATAAATTTGCAAAGTATCTTTTGTTCAAGTTTAATTTTCCATATCTAGATCTGTCTTATAATACAAGAATTCTTCTCTGCAGCCTACAGACCCTTGAGTTTCGGCGAAGAAAGCCGCTTCTTATTTTCTTGCACAAATTAGTGAATGGAGGGATTGACTGTGAAATACTACTACAGTCAGTATCCTTTTTGGTTCCTCTCAGAAGAACTAGACAATCACAGCTGTTGTTTGAAAGGTATCATCGTACTAATTATGAGTTTAATGCATTTGTTGACCGACTAGTATATAGTTATAATCGTCACTTTTCGGCATACGACATGTTCAGCCTTACCTCAATACAATTAAAAACGCAGTTGAATGGATTGATTGTGCGATTGTTCTCTGTTTTTATATGTTTTGCCTGATACTTGTGTCCCCGTTCTTTGTTTTGATTGTTTTTATTATTTGATAATATACATATTTTTAGTCTTATTTTACTCAGAAATGTACACGGGGCACTGTTTTCGAAGGTCCTCGGCAACCTTGTTGGCGAATTTTGGAACCAATATCAATAATATTAAAAGGCATGGAGGATGGAAGTCAACCAGTGTAGCCTAATCCTATATTGAAGATTCCCTAGCGCATAAATGCAAAATTGCCGAGAATATTTTAAAAATGTCTTCGAGAATACCTATGGATTCACTTTTGTCAGTAAGTACAACGGAGAATGTACTCAATACTCAATACTCTATACTCAATACTCAATTTATTCATGCTATTACAAAATATGCTTACACACGTCAAACAGAACAGCAATAATGATTAACAGTATGAAAATCATGGCAATTACAATGTGTAACTAGTATATATATATATATATATATATATATATATATATATATATATATATATACATATACATATATATATATATATATATACTAACCTATTTTTTTTAAATATATATTAAAAAAAATAAATAAAAATAATAAAACACATCTACAATAAATTAAAATTACAATTAGAGTATTCTTCAGTTGAATAAAAAGCATTCTGTATTAATAAAGTTTTATTTTTTTTTCCTAAAAGATGATAGTGGTAAAACCTTTATCCTCTCGGGCAGAGTATTAAAAAATTTTATCGCCCAAAACCCCGGACCATCCCGACACCTTTCAAGATGCCAAAAAGGAGGTATCAAATGACGCCCTGAGCGAGTATTATAATGATGAACATCCTCATGAGCTCTTAACATCCCCAATTTTTTTTTCACATATGTCAAACATTAAAAAATATATAAACAAGGCACGGTCATTACTCCAAGACGAACAAATGCATATCTGCAGTCCTGTCTATATCCCAATCCCGAGATCAATCTCACTGCTTTCCTCTGTAGGCCAAAGTTTCACCTGCCTGGAGTGGCCCCAGACTAGTATAGCATATGAGACGTGAGAGTGGAAAATAGCAAAATATGCTGTTTTCAGTATGTCACCAGAGACACATTCACGTTGGTTCCGGAATACAAAAATTGTTTTATTTAGCTTCTTAGTAAGGGTATCAATGTGCTGGCCCCATTGCAATTTGGGTTCGAGAACGACTCCCAGAAAACTAGTCTTTGATGGATTTGAGACAGTTGAAAGGTCCTTCATACTGAATAGTACCCTCTTAGTTTTGTCAGAATTCAAAAGAAATCTGCTTGCACAAAACCAGAACCTAACATTCTCCTGTGCCACCACACATTCACTCAGCGCTTCCTGCAGTGTATCACCAGTAAAGGAAACTGTTGTGTCGTCAGCAAAAAGCGTGAAACCGCCAACATTTCTCTGGTTAGGTAGATCGTTTATATAAATTAAAAATAGAATTGGTCCTAGTATCAAGCCCTGTGGTACTCCAATACTTATTCCACTCCTTGCTGACAACACACCAGCTACCCTCACTAATTGAAATCTGATGTCCAGATAAGACTTGATAAGGTCTAAACTATCTTTGGAGAAGTTATACTGTTCAGCTTTGCCAGAAGAATGTTATGGTCAACACAATCGAACGCCTTGCTCAGATCACAGAACAACACAGAATCATATTGTGCTCCATGAAAGGCCTCCATTATGCCTGATACAAGATTCAAAATGCCAAGTGTGGTATTCTTGTTTTTCCTGAAGAGATTATTACTTTCAAAGAACTCTATAATTCTAACAGCCATGCACTTTTCCAAGATTTTTGAAATTACAGGTAATCGAGATATTTGCCTATAATTTTCCGGTCTCGTAGGATCTCCCTTTTTGAAAATAGGGGTTACTATTGCCGTTTTAAGAATGTTAGGGAATATTTTTTTACTTACGCATAAGTTGATAAGTTTAGTTAATGGGACAATTATATGGTTTTTAATAGTTTTTATAAGCTTAATGTTAAATTCAAAAATATCTCTACTGTTTTTATTTTTGAGGCTATTTATAATTTCCCTTACCTCATTAAATGTGACTTCTCGAAACACAAAAGGAGTTTCAGTAACAATATTGTTGATGTAATGAACGGGATTTTGGTCTGTTTGTGGTTATCAGCAATTATGTTCTGGGCGATGTTCCAAAAGAAATTGTTTAGCTCTTCAGGACTTAAAGGGATCTTTTTGGAGTCTGTAGTCTTTCCTCGTTTGTTGTTAATTATTTGCCATATTGCTTTACTAAGATTTGAGGACGAACTTACATATCTATCATTTGATTTTATTTTTGCATTACGTATTTCAGTTTTACAGATTTTTTTATATTGATTAAATCGTTAATTTACTTCCCTAGTATTATATTGATGTTTTAAGTCACTAAGAAACTCTAAATGTTCACGCATTGCCCTC
Organism: Kuschelorhynchus macadamiae; assembly: GCA_030620095.1. Lineage (NCBI taxonomy): Eukaryota > Metazoa > Arthropoda > Insecta > Coleoptera > Curculionidae > Kuschelorhynchus > Kuschelorhynchus macadamiae. The sequence goes on from JAUTXW010004397.1 coordinate 11,462, forward strand.
AGATCATTATTAAACCAGTTGATGCTGTACACATGATCAGATCTGACATTATATGATTTTTCAGGGAAGGACTCAAGATATTAATAAAGCTCTTAAAGGCAATATTACCATCATTTTCGACCTTTACAAAATCACAAGAAGTGTCCCTCATAATACTGTGAAACTGAAATAGCCCCTTTTACGTTATAGGTCTAAATATTTTACGAGTATGTTTGTTTTCAATCACATCACACCCAATTTTACTCTCTATAATCTGACCTCTATGATCAGAAATCATCAATTACATACTCTGATTCAACATTTATGTCAGAACTCACCAAGATGTTATCTAAGCATGATTGCAAATGGGTGGGCTGAAATACTGTTTGTTTTAGGTTAAAGCCCTCTGCAACATCAAAAAACTATTTGGTTTTGATTTGTAAAAAAATCATGCTATATAAGTTTGATTTTTATCAGAGACTGTATTTAAGCTGTCTTTTTTGGGGTGAATGGTAACAAGCTAAAATATACAGATTAAATTTTTTTACATATATACAGTTACATTCAAAAGTTTTCTCCAAAAAGACATGCATATTTACAAATTCAACTGTTTTCTAGTTATACTTATATTTTGTGGATTATTTTCTTTTCCTATAACATCAATATACTGAATGTTATTGTTATGGCATTAACAGAGACAGAGGTATCAATTTCAGTTATTTACATTTATATTCTGACGGTTTTTACTAAAAGATGGTGAAAAAACTTGTTTACATAAACTATTCCAACGTCATCTATTGTTTAAAATAGTCACTTTAAATGGGGACGTTCGCATATGTTTCTCACTTTACTGGGAACAAGTTCTGTGGCTCCATTAACTGTTTTCTGGTTAACGTAAAAAAGAACACGGTGTCAGAGTGCATTTAGGATTTATATCTTTATTTCCAACAGAAAGTTGTATCAAATCATTATCTAATTGATTTTTATCAGGGCTTCGTATTTAAGGCTTTTTTCGTGGCCGATAAACAATCTTTTGCCTCCAAAAGTGCATTTTGAAGCCGTTTTCTAGTTATATATTATTGTCGATGTTGCCGCTATTTCAGTTTCTTTTTCTTTAATTCTAGTCTTTTGATTGTTTTGTTGGAATACCATATCCAATTTTACTTTAATTGGGTCCAATTTAGATGTTAGGAATTGATCAATTATTGTCTTGATGTGTTCCATAAACGCCGGTTCTTCTCCAACATTGTTTTTTTTTTTCAAATCAAAGTTTTCCTGTTTCAATCTCTCATTTTCATCTTTCAGTCGCGAGCTTTCTAGCCTTAAATCCTTGTTTATATCTGTTAGTAATTTAATTTCGTATTGTAAGGCATCCTTTACAACTTTTAAATTTAGTTGGTCCTCATTTCTATCAAGGTCATCTAGATCACCTTCGCCACTATCAGTCGGTAATTGGTATTTATTTGCCGGGTTAGCACAACACTTTTTTGTTGATTTATTTGCAGAACTATTATGTAGGTATTTCTGACAATTTTCACATTTAACTCGCTTTAAAACCGCCCGATTTTTATAAAAATAACAGAGCACATTTTCAGCACTTTCGTCGCCCGCCACGTTGAATAACTTATGTAATAATGTAATACTTATTTAATACCCAGTTGCTCTACTCAAAGTCAACTCCAAATACAACGTTCGGTAGAATGTGTTTCCGAAGGAGGTCAGACAGTTACTCATCAAGCCCGCGAACCGCATTGATGTAGTTCAACACTATGGCGGCCGAGCATCCTCCGACTGTAGCCATTTTAGACCATCTTTCCCCCTAAATGGATTCTCTGGTATTTACGAAAACTGGACAGTAGCAAAGAAATGTTCAGCTTTCTCGTCGTCCCCATTGCACCTCCTACAAGTTGGATACAATAGGACGCCCAAGGTGCGAAGTTGTTTGTTTAGATTACAGTGTTCTGTTAGCATTCCTAGTTTTCTAAGATTACTTTGAGATAGCCTGAGGAAGTACCCTGTTCATTTGTGGAATTAAATGTCCTATGGTCGCCGAAAAACCCGGCTTTGACCCCACTTGACTAGTTTCTCTGCGATATATTAAAAGGTTGCGTTCATCGAACTCTGAACTATAATCTGGATGAATTAAGGAATAAAATTAGAATAGAAATCGATCTTCTTAATGAAACGGATTCTGCTCTTAAGAAAACTATACATTGTGCACAAGCATAAACGAAAATGTGATCACGTTGCTCATTTAATTTAATTTTTTAAATTGAAAATTATTTCTGGTCCAAAATGTTTAATTTAAAAATAATTTATATTTATTGCCTCTTAATATTAAGTTGATTTTAAAATTGAGGTGTTTTTAATATTATTCCTGATATTTCAATAAATGTAAGAATTTTAATTACAAATACAAAATTAAATCAAAGATAATAATAATAGTTCTTATTCACATTTTTGTTATGCATTTGGATTCCCAAAATATGGAAAGTTATGCACGCAAAGTATGTTAAGTGTTTATTGATATATATAAAGCGAATCTGCATATGAATTTTTTAGTAATAAATTAAACTACGCCATTAAATCTTCACATGAAAAAATCACAATAACTGCAAGGACAAAAAAGCTAAAGCCTTGAATAACTTCGGGCCTAGTAAAATCTATTAGACATAGGGACATGTTAAAAAAACAAATTCTAAAAAATAAAAATAATGCAACACTTATGAGTGAATACAAAAATTATAGAAATACTCTAAATAAACTAATAAAAGAAACTAAAGCAAATTACTTTAAAAACAAATTTGAGGAAACCAAGCAAAATCCCAAAAAAATGTGGCAAATAATAAATGAAGAACTACAGTATAAAAATACTACCCAAAATAACCAAAATTTCTCGCTAAAAGATGATAACAATGTTTTACAACAAAATAAGAAAATAGTTGCAGACATATTTAATAAATACTTCATAAATATTGGTAAAACAATGGCAAACAAACTCCCTTCTGAGAAAAAATATAATAACAACCAAATAAATTATCCGAGTATATTTTTAATGCCAGTAACTGAGGAGGAGGTAAAAAAAATTATAAACTGATTAAAAAATAACTCTGCACCTGGATTAGACGGAATTACTAGTAAAATGCTGAAAGAAATACGAAATTTTATTGCTAAGCCTCTAACACATATTTTTAACTGTTCCATTTCGACGGGTATAATTCCTTGTGAATTGAAGAAATCGGTTGTCATACCTATTCATAAAGGTAAAGAGACTTATTTACCGGGCAATTACCAGCCGATATCCCTAATTAATAATATTGCAAAAGTATTGGAAGTTTGTATAAGGGACAGAATTATAAGCCACATAGAAAAACATAACATTCTTTCTCCGAATCAATTTGGATTTCGTCATGGAAGATCAACTGAAGACGCACTTTATGAGGTATCAAACTTTATTTATAATGCTATTAATAGAAGTAAAAAACTCCTTGCGATCTTCTTGGATTTGGCCAAAGCCTTCGATACCGTACTGCATGATATTCTTCTAAACAAGCTAAGCAACTACGGAATAAGAGGATTATGCCATAACATAATAAGGAGTTATCTTAATGATCGGAAACAATGTGTAAGGGTACAAAATGATTACAGCAGTTTTGAAATAGTGCAGTGTGGTGTTCCTCAAGGAACCGTAATTGGACCACTCCTATTTTCCTTATATATTAATGACCTCCTTTGCCTCACTACATCCAGCAAATTGGTCTCGTATGCAAATGATACTGTTCTTCTTGTACAGGGGGATACCTGGGATGCTACAGTGGAGCACACCATATCTGAATTTGCAAAGGTACGTCAATGGTTGGATGAAAACCGATTGACAATTAACATGGTAAAAAACAAAATTTATGTGTTTCAGTATCCTTGACTCTCACCAACTTGATGCTAATCAGATAAAAATGCATACGCTCCAGTGTTTATCAAATGGGACACCGTGCCATTGCACTGATTTTTTGAATAAAACTGAATGTATCAGATATCTCGGCGTTGTAATTGATCAGAATATTAAGTGGGATAAACATATAGAAAGTACAAATTTAAAACTACGTAAACTAATTTATAAATTCTATCAAATCAGAAATATCATGCCAATCAATATCCTCAAATTATTATACATCACACTAGCTGAATCAGTCGTTAGATACGGTCTGTGAATATGGGGAGGGGCATTTAATACAAGACTAAATATTTTAAATGTAACTCAAAGATATCTCCTTAAAGTAATTTACAAAAAAAACCCAGATACTCTACCGAACTTCTGTATCAAGAAGCCCAAGTTTTAACCTTGCAACAGTTGTATGTAAAATCAGTACTTTTGATAGTTTACAAACATCCCGAACTAAGGCTGCAACCTATTCTAAATAATTATTATACCAGAAGCAGATCGGTAGAGTCCGTATGTGTTCCTTTCTTGTCCAGAACAAGAAACCAAAGATATTTGACATACTTTGGTCCTACACTTTATATCTTGCTTCCGCTTAATATCCGACGTATACAGAGCAGAAACCTTTTTAGTAAAAAAATCTCAATTTTCTTGAAACAAAACTTCGAGGTATTTACTGGCACCTTAAGTAGATAGCAAATTTTTACTTCAAATAAGTCTTATTTAAATTCTATAATTTTTAAAATTTATTCTATCCCTTATGTTAGTGTGAAATTATATGATTTTAGGTTAGCCACGTACTTAGTTTGTACGCAGTATCATTTATTTATTATAGGTTATAATTTAAGAATTTAGCAATTTTTGTCACTGTAAATGTACGAGACATTCCATTTTTGGAGTCAGGAATGGTCACAATTATGACTTCTTGACTTATTTTAACATTGTCCATTTTCATTTCACAGAGTTCATTAAAACGGCACGCTTCAGCAACTCCCATTACCATTACGACCTTCATCAATAAGTATATATCATTGGGGGCTTCAAGCATGAACTTATTCACATCTTCCCTGTTAAACACATTCGATTTTATGGGTCTATAACCATCATATTTTCTTTTCAAAAATGCTCGATGTTTTGGATACTTAGAAATATCTATATTTTGCTCTATAAAAAGGGTGGACTTCAACATCGAATTCTCACACCATAAGCTTGATGGGGACTTCAATATAGCACCTTTTTCGTGGAAATACCCCAAAAACAGGGTTTCTGAGACTGCAGTAGCCGTCTTGCTTTGGCACCAATTCTTAAAGGATTTATATGCTGCTTCATATCTTTTTTTCGACTTTTCCGGTAGTAGAGATAAACAAGCAATATTCGCTCATTCTTCTACTTTGTGCTTTTTGACATTATTTTTTATGGATCCTATATTTATAGGACATTGACGATTGGACACCATAATATTGTATTGTCATTGGATTTATGTATGATATCATCGTAAATAAAAAGTTAAATCCAAAAGTCCCAAAGAATAGAAATGTTGTCTCCCACCTCAATACTTGGCCTTTTAAAATTAATATAGGATTAAAATAGAGTTGTTATGGTGATGCTAGTTCTAGTTGCTGAAAATAAAATACATTATTAACATTATATAATTATTATAATATTATATGACATTTTTAATACATTTGATTTAACTTTTTTTTAATTAATTTTTCTTTGTAAGAAGTGAAAAATTTTGTTAATTGTACTTAAAAGTCTCTGAAGGTATGCAGTCATAGCTCGTTTTCCTGGTCAAAACTAGATAATGCTTCCATAGTTTTTAGAAGTCCTTAAAATTACCAAAATATTTAAATTTTTCTTACTAGGCGTATATTCTTGGAGTATAATCAATTTACAAAACAGTCATACCTTACGTAAAGTGATCAAAGATAGTCAATCAAATACCTTGTTTCGAGTCTTTCCCCAACATCAAAAATTTTAATTTGTGTAGTTTGTAACTTATAAACTTTGAAAGTAAAGGTCATTATGTTTATGTATTCCGATAACGGGAACAGTTTTAAGAGCTACTTGCCAGATTTGTCCCAAACATACTGAGTAACTAACATAATTAAATCAAAGTTTTTAATAGGTATTTTTCTCTGTTGGATAAAATAGTGTGTTATTTCCGCTAGCAATCATAAACGCACTTAATATCCTTTACTACTATGGCCCTCCTTTCGACTGATCGATCACTAAAGAAGTACATTTTCGATTTTACAAAAATAGCACCGCACCATTCAGCTCCAATATCTACACCTGCTGCGACCAACTTATATCCCAACGATTTCCTTTCATCCACAGTTTACCCTGTTCCTATTTTGTAAAGAAACTTTTGTTAACGGCAAATAAGTATTTTCCTGGAATTAGATCTCGTGCGGGTTCGTATTTTATTCGCAGCCCCAATTTTCTTAATTAGATGTTAGTTTCCGTGCAAGAAGAAAAGTTTAACACGAAATTGTGGCTATTTAAAGAAAGTAAATTATATCGAAGTGGCTTATGCTAGTAAGTTAAAAGTTTTTATTAATCCGGTTTAAAGAAATAAATCTAAATTCCTCCGGTGTCAACTGGAAAAACCTACTCTATATCTTTATTTTGCTTTCCTCATAAAATATTCTAATCGTGAAAAAATCACTATCCGAGATTCTATCGGTCTTTTCGCGGCATACCTGACTGACTTCAAATTTTGGTCAAAATTTAATAATGGGGGTGACCCGATGATATTTTGGTAAAGATCCAATATGGCGAAACAAAATGCTGACAAATCAAAATGTTGCGATATGGGGATCAACTGGTAAAATTTTGGCACAAATCTTATATGGTGAAACAAAACATCGGCTTAATAAAATGTTAAACAAATCTGTGTAAAAACTACTTCATGGATTTTATTTGAAATTTTGCACAGAAGTCAAGGGTTATATACTGATAAACTGGTAAAAGCCCTGATACGAATTCAAAATGGCGTAACAAAATGGCTAGTTATTCGATTAATCTTAAATTTCACACAAAAATAAAGTGTGATAAACTGATAAAATTCTGGTGATTCATTGTTATGATTTGCACAACAATCAAGTGTTACAGAGGATATACCAGGAGCGTGCAGTCCATGGAAGCAAGGGAAGCAGTGCTTCCCCAAAAAAAATTACAAAACATCTTCTAAAATGTAATTTTTGAAATAGGAAACCATTAATTCAGTTTATATTAAAAATGCTAAAATATTATCTTAATTATTAAGCCCATAATAAATGCGGCCTTGACTCCGACCCAGCCACAATAGAATATCGAATAGAACCTATGCGGGCCGTTAGCTTCTCTGCAGCAAAGTCCTGTATGCTTGATTTCCTGTGAATCGAGCCAGAGGTTATTGAACTTTACACCGGCTGTTTGCAATTTTTGCATTTCAGACGCGTGCTTTAAGTGGGGGCGGAAGCTATCGTTGGAGTACGTTCTTTGTTTGAACGGCTATCCGTGTGTTGTGTGATACGTACGTCGCGTCGTGCATGGTGCGATATGGAAGACAATAATACGGACGTGGATATGCAAATACCGTCAACTTCGGCTGTCGGTAATAACGTTGAAAATATTGAATTGAATGAAATGAGAATTTAGTAAGAAGAGTGTGTGTAAATGTGTGGTGTGTGTCTTAATAATAAAGGGATTTTCAACATTAAACTTCGCTGATAAACTTCAAATAATTTCTAAACGAAGGGCAAAACCGCCCATGAAAAATTTAACCACAAAAATGAAAAACCGTATTAGACATTTTTATCCGAAAAAACAATACGAACAATGTAAATGGCTACTTAATTTTTGCATCTTCAGGACATAATTGATATTTTTTATAGATTATAAAGAAACTAAAACATAATATAAATATTAAAATACAAATAAATTATATAACAAATAAAAATTAAATTTTAAAAATAGTATACTAGAGTATCGAAGTAGTGGTTTTATTTAAATAGGTATGGTAAATTGGCCTTTACCTAGCACATTCCTTCTAACGAATTCCACCACACGCATGTACCATAGTTTATATATTTAAATATGTATTTGGCAATAACTTTACAGATGCTGTATTAATGTTGAGAATATGAGAGTTTTATTAAAAAGTTCTGGGTACTCGGAAATAAAAATAGGTAAAGCCCGTTTATAGAAGTTTCCTCATAATGAAGTGTTCACTTCATCGAGAAAAGTGACACATATTAATAATTATATAAGATGTATATATTATTAAAATTAAATTATTAATAAATATATTAAAAGATAAAAAAAACAAAAATTATGAAAAATAAATTCAAAACTTCGAGACCCTTAGCTTATTCGACTACTGCAACTCACATTAGAGATTAGTTTTAAAGACTATATTCAAGATCGGTTCAACGAACAAATCATATTATTGCGCATAACTGGTAAAATGTTTACTATACAATGCAATACAATATGCATTCCCTATTTTAAATCATTCCGAGTTCCTGTTGACAACACTGATGTCACCTTGGGGAATCTAACCAATGAGTTCGGCATCCGAGTTAAGTAAATTCTAGAAGGTAAAACGGAGCTAGTTTCAGGAAGGAACTACTTTTTCACTTCACTTTTCTGGTCACCTGTGAAAACAAAAGGTCTTCAGCCCGAAGTGGGGAAAACAAAATCGAAGTTTTTCTTGGGAATCCGTTACTGGGATTTCTCCTCAGCTTCAAACTAATTTACTTCGGGTTTTGTAATTGTGCATTTCATAATATCTTGTTGTAACCTCCAAGTAATCTCTCTAGGGGAGGATTTTTGGTGCTGAAGTTGGACCAGACCGCCATTTTCCAGCCACATTGTGAAAGAAGTCTTCCTGTCCAGGGCGAATTAAACCTTATTAAATAGGGTCCTAGTACGTTTCGTCCAACAACATCTCAGGTCTTGTCTACTTGTATACCCTCTACCAGGTGCTGCTGACGTATTACGCTGGGACGCTTACCTAATTGGTGAACCTTTTTAATTTAACTATGTATTCAATAGCAAAGTTTTTTTGTTTTGTAGTCATTTCCAAAATCTAACCTTTTATTAAATAGATTCTATTGTTTTAGACCTGTGTGTTTTATTTAATTCACATTTTCTTTCCTTTTTCAGATTAATTTTTTTTTTTAATAACTTATTATAAATTACTTTTTTTTATAAAGGTATCAAGTACAAGTGAGTGCCGAAAGCCCCTGGTTTCCAATTTAGGCCGTAATAAATTGGTGGCGCTCACCTTTTTTACTTTTACCTTTTAATTTTTTTCCCCACGCTCACTCTCCGGAATGAAAGAGCTTAGGGCATTCATATTACACGCTCTGTTGACCCTTGATACTTTTGCTTTTTTTTATTAACTTTTCTAGTTTTTTTTTATTCAAGAAGTAAATAAAATAAAATAATATTTTATTTTATGAGAAATAATAAGAGCGTAGCAATATTGCACCTTACGGTTATAAACCAGAGCAGAGGTTGCAATAGGTAAAGCCCGTTTATAGAGATTTCCTCATAATGAAATTTTCACTTTATCAAGAAAAGTGACACATATTAATAACTATATAACGAATATACATTTATTACCAAATAACTATATACCTAACCTAACCGAAAAAGTACATAAAAATATTAAAACATAAAAAAAAACAAAAATTATGAATAATAAATTAAAAACTTTCAGATCCAAGTTCGAGACCCTTAGCTTATTCGACTATTGCAACTCACATTAGAGATTAGTTTTAAAGATTATATTCAAGATTGGTTCAACGAACAAATCAGAATATTGCCCATAACTGGTAAAATGTTTACAAGGTATTCCATGCAATGGTACGTCAGAAGTATCTGGAAAACGACAGGAAAAATAACTTTGAAATGTTTACTATGACCATAGGAAACTGTGTTCTAGCTTTTAAAAATAATTTCGCGTTTGCAATGTTGCCAGATCTATTGGTAACTGGTATAAACTTTGGAATTTTAAATGTGATATCCTGTAGTTTATTTTATTCTTAGCTTCTGGTAAAGTTTCTCAAATATTAATTATTTTGTGTTTCTTTTTTAACCAAAACTGTGTGAATTAAAACTTCATTATTTTCATATCATATCATCATCTTCAGATGTCGAATCAAGGTCAAACTTTAATATTATTTAGTCAATATGTGGTTTTTTAATTTTAGCAATATAGAATCGCCGACTTCTATACAGAATGTCGTAAAAATTAACTTCAATTAAGATCTTATTTTGATCAAAAGTTACTTTTTTTTTAAATGGAACACTCTGTATATTATTGAAGCGTTGAATAGAGCGGAAACATTGAGAATTGAGTTTTTTTCATATAAAGTGTTGCTATACCTATTTTGAACCCCTTTCAATTTATAAGCGATTTCATGAACAATTACTATTTATATTCGACAAACGTCAAGTGTGTTGTGATGTAACTGTACCTAACGGTCATAAGACCGATGATAGCCTATGGTTCTGTAGCCTGGTGTAAATAAACAGAATTGCCGAATTTGGGGCGATGAGAATCCACAAAAAAACTCACCGTTTGGTGTGCTTTATGGGCCGGTGGAATCATTGGTCCTTATGTCTTCAGAAATGCTGATGGTCAGAACGTTACAGTCAATGGTGAGCGGTCTCTGACACGATTACTAACTTTTTCGTGTCTGAGTCGGTAGGCATTAATGTTGCAGATATGTGGTTTCAGCAAGACGGTGCCACATGCCACACCTCACTCAAAACAATTACTTTACTGCAAGAAACTTTTGACCAACGTTTAATTTCTCGAAATGAAACTGTTAACTGGCCACCTCGTTCATGCGATTTGACGCCATTAGATTATTTTCTTTGGGAGTGTGTAAAGTCACATGTCTACGCTGATAAACCAGAAACAGTTGAGCACTTGGAAGCCAGCATTCGACGCGTGATTGCCGAGATACAGCCTGCTGTACTGCGGAGAGTGTGTGAAAATTGGACCTCCAGATTATGCCATGTATTTGAATATGATGGTGGTCACATGCCCGACATTATATTCAAATGTTAAATGACATAAAATTATCATTAAAATAAAAACAATTTATTGATATTAAATACAATTATTTGTGTTTTATTTCAATTTAAAGTTCTCTGCCTCTAAAAAAAACACCCTTTACATCCAAAACAATTCGGAACTGCCAAAAGGCTCTTGTTGGCCTGGAGAGCGACAATAAAATCGGAAAAAGTTAATATCTATTGGCTTGGACTGCCAGGTCTGTCCCATGCAAAGGCTCCCCTTTCTATGAAGAAGAGGATAACAGAAAGTATGTTAAACATTAACAGAATTAAGCTCAAAACAACAATAGGCCTATACACTGGCCATTGTGGTCTAAGACGTCACATGCACAGGATGGGGCTTGAAGACGAATTCGAGTGCCGCCTATATATGGAGGATGACGAGACAGCCAGCCATGTGCTGTGCCAATGTGTCAATGTGAATTGAGGATTTAGAGTTGCTCGGGGATGTGTAAACATAGGTGTGAGCCACAATAGACCACATACTCGCAGTGGAGGGTCGGTTTGATCCACTCACTTTTAACCTAACCTAACCTATGATGTAACAACTGCAATACGATGGTAGTATGATATGGCTCACATTCTAGTTTATGTCAGATTGAGTTAGCGAAAATTGAGAATAATAGTTATTCAAATGCGGATATTTTAAATTTATTTTATATTTAAGGCAAGTGTCAAAATTTTTTTGCAATAACTCTTATAACGGAAAACGAAATTAATGTTTTGGCGTATGTTCATGCCTATCCTCATGCTTCAACAACAAGTTCCAAAATTGATTTAGGAATAACTCGAACATCAATATGGGGAAGTTTACATAAACACAATATGCGTGATTGATGATGATCCTCCAAAACGTATAGATCTTTGTGAAATATTTTAAATTAGTACATAAGAGGATCCAGATTTTCTAAAAAGAATTATTTACACTGATAAAGCAATATTCTCACGACGCGAAGGAGTCTCTAACGGTCAAAATAATCATTTTTGGGCTGCAGAGATTCCACACTTTATAAAAAAAAGGTTACCAACAAAAATTTAGTCGTAATGTATTTTGTTTGTCGATGGATAGACAATTTTCAATATACATTCATAACGAAATTTAACTTCTGCAAAATATATTAAAATCCAAAGAACAAACGTAATGACTTTATAGATAATCTACCGCTTATCTATTTGAAAAATTGTTGGTATCAACTGGATGGAGCTCCTGCCCATTGTAGCAATGAAATTTCCGCCGAACTGTACGATATGTTTAAAGATAGGTGGATAAGACGTGAGGGACCATGGAGTTGGCCAACGCGATCTCCAGATCTTACTCCATTAAACACTTGTACACAGCACTTGGGAAAGTTTCTCGAACTTTAGCTTACAGACCCCCTAATTGTCGTGCCATCACTGCAGCTCCATCATAGCTTTGAGCAACTAATTTTTTCTCTCTATTAATTTCTTTAGTAAAGTTATAAACTACGGTATATAATGCATCTGCTGTACGATTTTCGGACACATTCTTAAAACCTAAAAATCGCTCTTGAATACTTCCGTCTGTTTTAACGTAGCGTATTACTATAGATAATTGGCTAAAATTAGTGATATCAGTTGTTTCGTCCAGAACAATAGCAATGAACAGCGCCTCGCCAATCTCCTGCTTAATTCTTTTTAGAATAATGGTTACAACAGCGGAAATTAAATCATTCTGGATTCGATTTGACGTTCCGCGAAAAACCCTAGACTGCTCTAAATGATTTTTTAAGCAATCATCATATTTAGCCATTAAACTAAGTAAATCTTGAAAATTTCCTCTATTTGAAGAAACCCTTGTTTCGTCATGACCTCTAAATCCCAATTCGTGCTGTCCGAGAAAACAAACAACATCGATAAGTCTTCTTAATATTTGCCTATTTTTATCGACTAGTTCATTGTGTTGGCGGTGACTAATTTTCAACTGTTTATTAAGGGCGTGTTCAATTCTGGTTTTGCCGAAGACTTTTTCTTTTATGACGACCTGCAAATGCGCTTTGGACATAATGTGTCTTTTTACAGCTTTATGGAAATTATTTAAATCGGAAAAACAAGTTTTATTCCAGAGACCTTTTTCATTTTCAAAAAGTAAACATGGCCAACAAAATAATTTACTTATATTTTGACACCCTGTTAGCTATTTAAGTTGGTCGTATTGTTTTTCCTGATAAAAATGTCTAATACAGTTTTTCATTTTTGTGGTTAAATTTTCCATAGGCGGTTTTGCCCTTCCTTTGGAAATTATTTGAAGCTTATCAGCGAAGTTTAATGTTGAAAATCCCTTTATTATTAAGACACACACCACACATTCACACACACTCTTCTTACTAAATTCTCCAATATTTTCAACGTTATTACCGACAGGCGAAGTTGACGGTATTTGCATATCCACGGCCGTCTTCCATATCGCAATATGCACGACGCGACGTACGTATCACACAACACACGGATAGCCGTTCAAACAAAGAACCTACCCCGACGATAGCTTCAGCCCCCACTTAAAGCACGCGACTGAAATGCAAAAATTGCAAACAACCGGTGGAAAGTTCAATAACCTCTGGCTCGATTCAGAGGAAATGAACCATACAGGACTTGGCTGCAGAGAAACTTTAGATAATATTTTAGCATTTTTAATATAAACTAAATTAATGGTTTCCTATTTCAAAAATTACATTTTAGAAGATGTTTTGTAATTTTTTTGGGGAAGCACTGCTTAAGAAATAGTTTATAAAACAGCAGTAAATTCAAAAGAAGATCGAGAAATTCGGAAAAGTGAAATGTCAAATTAAAAAAAAAGTCAAAAAAGATTTATATTTAATTTATTGACATTAATATTAACGGTACAATTTAAACAACTTGGAAAATAAACTCATTTGGCGTATATAAAGGGGTGGTTTGAAGTTAAAACGCCACCCAGAACCATTTTTATTAAAGCTAAAATTATATAAATATCATAAAGTAAAAACCCTTTTTCCCGGAATTGGATGGTAAACCCCCCAGAGCCAGTTTTACCTACAACAAAAATAAAGTAATTACCTTTTTTATTGTTGAAAACTTTCATCGTTTCAACCCCACCCTCAACATTCACCACTTCCAGGAATACATTTTCCAGAAACGTCTTTCTCTTCTACCATCCCACAAACTTATCGCAAGCAACTGTGGGTTTTCTGGGCAACAAATCCAAAGATAATTTTGTAGACAATGCTATTTAAAACTATCTGCATCCAATTTAATAAACATCCTACAAATTAAATTTGTAGCTGTGTTATTGCTTTTATTGTCATTTGTAGAAAGGAGATCGTTTTCAAAACTTGTTATGTAATAAAGTATTACCTATTACAGACCTTCGTTAGACGGATCAATCTATAAAAAAATACGTTTTCGCTTTGCTTCAATCTTTTAGCTAGAATTTTCCGAATCTTTCACCTGCTGCGACTACCTTATATCCCAACGATTTCCTTCCCTCCAAACTTTACTCTGTTTCTATTTTATAAAGAAACTTTTGTTAACGGCGAATAAGTATTTTCCAGGAATTAGATCTCGTGCAAGTTGCTATTTTCACTCGGCGCCCAAAGGTCATTACAGGAGAAAAGTCCTAATTTTCTTAATTAGATGTTAGTTTTCGGGCAATAAGGATTTCGAAAGGTTTAACACGAAATTGTACTTATTTAAAGAAACTAGATTTTTGCAGTGGTTTGTAAACCTTACAAAACAAAATACATTTTTCTACTCATATCGCTAGTGCTTGAATTATTAGTGGAAATATTTCCGAATTCATGAGTGTTTAAAAAATTATCACAAAATTTCGCACCCACATGAATAAATTAGTAATAAAAAATTATTGTTCTATTTTTTTAGTGCAATGTGTTATTGCGAATTTGTTTCAAGGCGTAACTGTAAATGTAGAAATAAGTTATAATGAGTTATACAAAACATACTGGTTAGTTTATAATTTAGTTTCTCTAAAAATATTGTGTTCTAACAGTGGAACCTGTGGTGGAAGATAGATCAAAATACAAGAGTTCTAACCACACTACACCACAACTTGTTACGTTCTGGACGCGCGTTTCGCTAACCAAGTTAGCATCATCAGCAGATGATATAAACTAAAGTAACTTATCCTAACCGAGACTATTTATAGGTAAATGTGGTCACACTTGGTTGCACCCGACTGCACCGTTGTCAAGTAAACAATAGAGGGGACTATAGGGAATAGGCCCTCTGTCTTTATTTAGTGCTTTCTTACCACATTTAACTATTTCTATACTCTCAAATGCATCCAATAATCTATTATTAGATACATTTTTAATCAACTTAAGATTATTTATTCCTATTCGGTGATTGTTTTCCAAAGCATGTTGGGCAACGCTTGACTTTTCTGTTCTTCCGTATCTTAAATGTGCCATGTGTTCTTTAAAACGAATGTTTATGGAGCGTTTAGTTTGCCCAACATATTTTAAATCACAATCATTACAGCTAATTTCATAGATGCCACTCCGCTCCCTCAAGTCGACTTTGTCTTTGGGGTTTCCAAGGAGATTTTTTAAACTATTCTCCGTTTTGTAGGCTACTCTAAAACCTACGTTTTTAAATACTTTTTCTAGACCTCTCGTATATCTGGGATCATATGGGATTACTATGAATTTATTGGAAGCCTCAGGTATTTGAAGAGTAGTGGCATCTTTTATCATTTTCTTATGCTTATGTCTATTTACTAGTTTATGTACAAAATTACCATTATATCCATTACTTTTAGCTATATTTTTAATCCGATTCATTTCATTGTTAAAACGTTCTTTACTTAGTGGAAAATTGACTAACCTGTGAGTTAAGAAATGGAATGCTGCCATTTTATGTTGACGGCAATGAAATGAGTCAGATGTTATATATCTATCAGTATTAGTAAATTTCCTATAAATATCAAATTCTAATTTATCGTTATTTCTAATAACTAACGTGTCGAGAAAAGGTAATTGCCCATTGTTCTCCTTTTCGTACGTAAAATTAATGGAAGAATATTTATTGTTTAATGTTTTTAAGAAAGTGTCCAAATTTTCTGTTTTAGTATCAAAAATAGCAAATATATCGTCTACGTATCTATACCACACCCTTGGGAAATACTTGAGTTCTTTTTTGAATTGGGTTTCTAATCTGCCCATAAACAAATTTGCAAGGAACGGAGATAAGCAATTGCCCATCGCAGTTCCCTCTAGTTGTTTATAATATTTATTGTTGTACTGAAAAAAATTTTGATTCATACATAATTTTGTGAGAAGTAAATACTCATCAATAATTTCTTTCTTCAAATTATTGATTTCAAGTAGTTCCTTTAGGTACTCTAAAGCTAGTGATATGGGTACACTAGGAAACAATGAGCTTACATCAAAAGATATTAAAATTTCACCTTCTTTTAAGTGAACATTCTTAATTTTTTTTAATTTTATCTAAGAATTCTAACGAGTTAGTAACCTCAAAGTTATCATACGAGATATTTAATTTGCCGAATTCTTCTACTAACCATTTTGAAATATTGTACGTTGGTGATCCAACAGCTGAAACAATAGGTCTCATGGACTTCCCAGATTTATGAATTTTGGGAAGGCAATCCAGTTTAGATAACTGTGGGTTACTATGTGTTAGTTTGAATTTTAGTTTATCGGACACAAGGTTTTTACACTGTTTTAAAGTTCTTTTTACTTCTGTTATTATTTTTGATAACGGGTTTTTCTCAATTAAATCATAAGGACCAGTTTGAATCAAATTGTCTACTCTTTCAAAATAATCTGTTTTGTCTAGTATAACAACCTTATTTCCTTTGTCAGCTTTTAAATAAAAACATTCCTTTTTCTTCAGTCCCTGGATAACTTCAGTGTTTTTACGAGAAACATATTTTGACTTGACTGGCAAAAGATTCAACCTTCCCAGTAAACGGGTGATTGTTTAGGGATCTTGGGATCAAGATCCCTAAACAATCACCCGTTACTGGGAAGGTTGAATCTTTTGCCAAACAAAAGTGGCTAGATTTAGAAATTAAAAATCTGTATAGCAAACGAAGTATGCTTGAAATTGAAGCATACGGATTATTTAAAAAACTCACTTATAAGCTTAGTAATTTAGAATTTGAACAGTGGTTAGATTTCCAAAGAAAAATGTTCGTAGTTATCGATGCCAAATTTTTGAAGAAAATGTGTTCACTTAAAAACAAACTGAGAAAGTTGAAACCACAAAAACAAATTTCTTCGGAAGTCGAGAACATTGTAGAAAATCTTTCTTCTCAGTCTTTTGATAATAGAGAAATAGCCCTTTTGAATAAAGGTTTGAATTTTGCAGAGCCTCCAGTAAAAAATAGTTTACCAACTATTATAGGGAATATCGAAAGTTCCATTCAATACGTGCCAGAGTCAACTAAGGGATTCATTAGAGAGGCTTGCAGAAATCAAATCTCAAAAAACGTTGTTAACAACAAGTCAAAATATGTTTCTCGTAAAAACACTGAAGTTATCCAGGGACTGAAGAAAAAGGAATGTTTTTATTTAAAAGCTGACAAAGGAAATAAGGTTGTTATACTAGACAAAACAGATTATTTTGAAAGAGTAGACAATTTGATTCAAACTGGTCCTTATGATTTAATTGAGAAAAACCCGTTATCAAAAATAATAACAGAAGTAAAAAGTACTTTAAAACAGTGTAAAAACCTTGTGTCCGATAAACTAAAATTCAAACTAACACATAGTAACCCACAGTTATCTAAACTGTATTGCCTTCCCAAAATTCATAAATCTGGGAAGTCCATGAGACCTATTGTTTCAGCTGTTGGATCACCAACGTACAATATTTCAAAATGGTTAGTAGAAGAATTCGGCAAATTAAATATCTCGTATGATAACTTTGAGGTTACTAACTCGTTAGAATTCTTAGATAAAATTAAGAATGTTCACTTAAAAAAAGGTGAAATTTTAATATCTTTTGATGTAAGCTCATTGTTTCCTAGTGTACCCATACCACTAGCTTTAGAGTACCTAAAGGAACTACTTGAAATCAATAATTTGAAGAAAGAAATTATTGATGAGTATTTACTTCTCACAAAATTATGTATGAATCAAAATTTTTTTCAGTACAACAATAAATATTATAAACAACTAGAGGGAACTGCGATGGGCAATTGCTTATCTCCGTTCCTTGCAAATTTGTTTATGGGCAGATTAGAAACCCAATTCAAAAAAGAACTCAAGTATTTCCCAAAGGTGTGGTATAGATACGTAGACGATATATTTGCTATTTTTGATACTAAAACAGAAAATTTGGAGACTTTCTTAAAAACATTAAACAATAAATATCCTTCCATTAATTTTACGTACGAAAAGGAGAACAATGGGCAATTACCTTTTCTCGACACGTTAGTTATTAGAAATAACGATAAATTAGAATTTGATATTTATAGGAAATTTACTAATACTGATAGATATATAACATCTGACTCATTTCATTGCCGTCAACATAAAATGGCAGCATTCCATTTCTTAACTCACAGGTTAGTCAATTTTCCACTAAGTAAAGAACGTTTTAACAATGAAATGAATCGGATTAAAAATATAGCTAAAAGTAATAGATATAATGATAATTTTGTACATAAACTAGTAAATAGACATAAGCATAAGAAAATGATAAAAGATGCCACTACTCTTCAAATACCTGAGGCTTCCAATAAATTCATAGTAATCCCATATGATCCCAGACATACGAGAGGTCTAGAAAAAGTATTTAAAAACGTAGGTTTTAGAGTAGCCTACAAAACGGAGAATAGTTTAAAAAATCTCCTTGGAAACCCCAAAGACAAAGTCGACTTGAGGGAGCGGAGTGGCATCTATGAAATTAGCTGTGATGATTGTGATTTAAAATATGTTGGGCAAACTAAACGCTCCATAAACATTCGTTTTAAAGAACACATGGCACATTTAAGATACGGAAGAACAGAAAAGTCAAGCGTTGCCCAACATGCTTTGGAAAACAATCACCGAATAGGAATAAATAATCTTAAGTTGATTAAAAATGTATCTAATAATAGATTATTGGATGCATTTGAGAGTATAGAAATAGTTAAATGTGGTAAGAAAGCACTAAATAAAGACAGAGGGCCTATTCCCTATAGTCCCCTCTATTGTTTACTTGACAACGGTGCAGTCGGGTGCAACCAAGTGTGACCACATTTACCTATAAATAGTCTCGGTTAGGATAAGTTACTTTAGTTTATATCATCTGCTGATGATGCTAACTTGGTTAGCGAAACGCGCGTCCAGAACGTAACAAGTTGTGGTGTAGTGTGGTTAGAACTCTTGTATTTTGATCTAAAAATATTGTATTAAACTTAACAACGGCGTAAATAATCCGCGCATGTGACCCCCCTTGAGTCATGCGTTTGAAGCGACATCGTGTTGGTCTTATTGGTCTTAGTCGTCGCCCCCACCATGCTAAACAAAGTTAAAAATTATCTCTATAAAGGTGGGTTCAGGTAATTTATTTTCCTTTTCTCTAGTCATATCCGTAATTCTAGTAATAACTTTTTCCATAATAGTTGGACATGTTTACGTTCTTAAAGACTAATGCTTAAAAGTGACATAACAACTTGATTTGTAAAATCAAAATATAAAATTCGAAGTAAAAGACAATAAATTTAGATACTTTACAGTACCTTGCAGAAAAACTCTAGTGTGTAATGATTAATACTAAAACAACAATCTGTACGTGAACGCCTATTGCCACATTAACACTAAGTTTTAACTTATCCATCCACTAATTCTGAAAAAAAGAATAGTTACCAGAACACATCTTTAATTTAAAGGAAATACAGTTTGTTTTTAGAAATATTTAATACTTCTTAATCACGACAACGAGAAAATATTTGTGAATGTATCACATTTATTAAATTATTCTTTTTAGATTCAATATTTACTATATAAATTATTGTTCAATATCATAGTTCTTCCACATCAAAATACAAATAATTAAAAAATAATGTGCCCAACACAAAACAAAATTTCATTCATTCGTTTGGTGATTAGTTACTAATATTAGTAATACGTGTTAAATTTGTTAAATACATGTTATTTACATTTACAATAATTACGCCAATAAATTTATTATTATAGTGTTATTATACAAAATGTAAATTAATCTATGCTTAATAAAAAGAGCACCTAAATTTTAACAATTTGTATTGTGCTCCATAAGTAGTTTATATATTTTACTTAATATAATACAACCAATGGCACGTAAGTGACACAATATAAAAAAAATTGTCCCTAACCTGTGAGGACCGAGCGAAAGCACTGGCCTGAGCCAAAAACAACCAACATTTTACTGAAATGGTTGCTGATTCTAACTTTTATTTATTTAAGAAAAAAAAGTGAGTTATTAGCTGAAATATATTCTTTTGCCTCCGATTTAAATTTATGAAATTTCTTTATATTTCTTATGTTTTTAGGCAATTTATTAAAATATTTAAGGCCATTACAAAAGAGAGATTTTTGACCGAATGTTTTAGCAAAAAAATGTTCAGAAATTAGTTCCTTTAATTTATTCCGGGTATTATACATATGCGATATTTTTCCATCCACTATATCATAATTTTTATACACAAACATAATACAATTAAAAACATAAAGCAGATTTAAATCAAAAAGTTTTGTTTCATGGTATAGTTCCTTATTGGAATATCTAGGATGTTTTTTTAACAATATTTTTAAAATACTGTTGACTTTACTAGGGGTTAAAACAGATTCTCCTTGCCCGCCAAAAAAAATTAGACCGTAACTTAAAACAGATTCAACCAAAGACTTATAAACATTTATAAGCAGTTTTGTTTGTAAAATACCTCTTAGTTGTTAGAAAATTGGAATGACTGATCTTAACCTATTAGTTATAGTTTCTACATGGTAATTCCATCTTAGATTCTGATCAATTGTTAAACCTAAATATGTCGTATAATCTGTAGAACTCACAGAGAGTTTGCATGGGCAGTTGTGTAGGTCTTGCTTAAGGCATAGCTCAGAATGAATTTTCAATTCATTACTAGGGTTTGTTCCGATATTTGTAATGGTGAAAGACATAAATTTTGTTTTTTGACGTTCAAAGATAGGAGGCTATATCTTAGCCAATTATACACTAAACTTAGACCCTTTTACATTTTCTATTTTATTTCGAAAAAATTTGTATTAACTTATTTAATTTGTTTCTGTATGCCTTATATTCAATTATTTGCTGCTCTGTTACGTTTACGTTTTTGTTAATTTTACGCTTTAGTAAATCCCTTTTTTTAATTGAATTTAAGATGCCTACTGTCATCCATGGTTTAAGTTTTTTTATTTGACAGCTTTTAAGTTATTTTGCTTTATTAATATATTCCCCCATTAGCCCTATGAAGATATTAGTAGCAGCATTAGGATCTTGCATGTTAATAACTTTATTCCATTTTTCTTTAGAAAGTCATTTATTTTTTTATAGTTAATAGAACTGTATTCTTTTTGAACTAGTTGATTACTTGAAAGGTTGATACTTAATTCTATGCATGGCGTGTGAAACCCGCTAAACACCATCTTGAACTTAATTCTATATTTAAAAAAGTAGGAAAATGATCTGTTAAGTTGTATTCAAAAATTGCCGATTTAATATTGAGTTTTTTATGATTTTTTACAAATATGTGGTCAATACATGAAGAACTATCTATTGTCACTCTAGTAAGTTTATTAATGTAGGATCTTAAGCCATATTCCCCTAATAATGCAACATATTCTGTAGTTAATTTATTTTGTTCAATAATATTTATATTACTATCACCATTAAACACTTCTATTCCAGATTTGAGTTCTTTTGTATTATTAAAATATGATTTAAGACTATTTAAAAATAAGCCTATATCAGTTGCTGGGGATCTATAATGACAGGTTACATTAATAAGTATAGAGGAAACAATAAATTCTATTCTAGTGAATGTAAAGTTATTAATTGTTTTAGATATCAGATTGTGTTTTAAATTTTCTTTGATATAAACTATAAGCCCGTCATTCTGATTTACTTTAGAATCATTGTAATAAATTTGATATCCTGGAAGATTATAATACTCAGTATTGACTACTTTCCAAGTTTCACATAGTATAATTAAATGTATTTCGGATTTTAACGAATTTATAAAAATTTCAAAGTTCGGAAAGTTTTTGTTAATGCTTTTTATATTTAATTGAACAATATTTATCCCTTGTATATTACCATCCTCGATGTTGAAATTATTTAGGTCACAAACCAGTGTGTCGACTTCGGCTTCTTTAAAAGAATCATCTTTCCTCACAAATCTCACCATCCCTAAAACATGCCATACGCTGTAAAGATATCAAACTTAAATTGCAAATTTATCCTCATAACCTAACCAAAAAAAAAAAGAAAAATGGAAAATATAAACAGCAAAAACAATTCAGTTGACACAAATAAACACCTAAATAATACTTATACACTAATTTAACTGTCATCTTCGTTGTCTATAATTTTTCTGTAGTTAAAAATTCCATTATCTTTCTTAACATAAATATTGCCATTCTTGGTCCATACATTTTTAAAGTTATACTTTTATTTTATTATACGCGGTTAGATCTTCTTTTATTGTTGTCCTGTCCCGTTCAATCCTTTTTTAATCGAATATATCTTGTTTTTAAGTTTATAGTTACTAAGAATCACCAGTACGCCTCTGTTTTTATTCTTGTTAATTTTTCCAATTCTGTGACAGGCTTCAACACCGCTATCACTTAAATTTACGTGAAGTTTGTTGTTGAATATATCTACCGCTTGTTTTTGAATATTTTCGTCTCTCTTTTCAGGTAAACCAAAAAGTATTTTATTTTTGCAGCGAGCACCTTGTTCAAGGTTATATATCTTTTGTTTATAACGCATTTCGTTTTCAGTTGTAAGTTCCCTGAATTCTTTAAATTCCTTTCGAATGTCTCGGATTTCGTCTTTGATTTCTTTAAACTCTAATTCAACCTTTTTGAAAACGCAATAAGCCATGGACTTACTCAGATGTTTAATGATGTCTATATACTGGGTGATTCACGACCCACTGTACATACTTATGTGGTGTATAGGGTATCCCTAGGGTATATCGAAATGGATATTTAAATTGATTAATTCGGCTTTATTACCAAGATACAGGGTGATTTTCGTATTTTGGTAAAAATTTGTTCACCCTGTATCTCCTAAACTGCTTAATAGATTTTTTTAAAATTTTGTACACAAACACTCTTGGTATATCATAACTTTTTGACGTTTGAAAAGTAGCAAAGTTCCAGGGCCGTATCCAGCCAATTCACACAGGGGAGGGGGGTTAGTTTTGAGACACCCTGTACATCGGAATTCGGTATTTTTGAATTTTTGAAATTTAAATCTTTAGATAGTACATACCCCTTTTTTAGCGGTATCTGTATTAAAGCTTTTAACTAAGTATAAAATTATTTCAATGATTGACTTTAAAAAAAAAATTAAACTATCTCTATTAATAAAACACAGCCTTGTCGAATTAATTTTTATTTTCAGTAGCCCAAAAAAAACTAAAATCTACCCTAACACAATAACGTCTTAAAAGCTACAAAATGTTTTCAAAATGCATACCACCGGTGTCTCTACATTTTTGTGCATGCTTTTGTAGGTTTGCAATTGAGCGGTGAATCATTTGAGGGTTTTGTCTAACCTCGTCGCAATAAAAATGTATCCTATTTATTAATTGATCCCTAGTTTCGATTGGAACACTGTACACTTTTTGTTTTAGATGCCCCCACAAAAAGTAGTCGGCTGGATTAAAGTCTGGCGACCTAGCTGGCCAAGGATGTGGTTCTCCGCGTCCAATCCACCGATCAGCAAATTGTTGATTGAGATAATTTCGAACATCAATTCCAAAATGTGCAGGTGCCCCATCGTGTTGAAACCATATGCCTTTTAAATTTACATTTTCTAATAAGCCCGGTAAAATGTTTTGTAGAAAGTCCAAATACACAACAGCCGTTAGTCGTTGAGGGAAAATATGTGGTCCAATTAAATGACTGTTTATTAAGCCGCACCAAACATTCACTGAAAACTTTCGTTGAGAATTGGCCAATCGCAACGAATGAGGGTTTTCATCTGCCCATACATGAGAGTTTCTAGAATTAAAGACTCCGTCCCTTGTAAATTGGGCTTCATCAGTGAATAGTGCTCTAAAAATAGTTCTTCGATGATTTATTACCCACCTAGCAAATGCTAATCTAGGCAAGTAGTCGCCTTCTTTTAATCTTTGTACCTCTTATACATGGAAAGGGTATAAGTTTTCATTTTTTATAGTTCTCCATACTCTTGTCTGCGGTATCGCTAATTGGACGGAAATTCGCCTAGTGCTTGTGGTTGGATCTTCCCTCACAAGGTTGAAAATATTCTCTTCTTGGACCACGTTATTAGCACCCACTCTTTCAACATGAAGGTCGGTTGAGGGAAGCATACCCTTTTCACGCAATGTATTAAAGGTTGCGGCAAACGTTTGGTGATTTGGAATTCTCCGATCCGGAAATCGTCTTCTGTATTCTTCTGTAGCAGCCCTTCCGTTACCATTACAAAATCCGTACACAAATACGATGTCTACGTACTCAGCATTTGTAAATAACGGCATTTTTACAATTATTGAAACGTACAAACTTTTTGCAAAGAGAAAATTAATTAATTAAAAGCTTTAATACAGATACCGCTAAATCTCAAGTACTCTCAAGTACTATCTCAAGATTTAAATTTCGTACATAACCTTTAGTGTGCCATTCAAGATGGTGGCATATTATTGTTCACAAATGAATGTAGTTTAAGAAAAAAATTAAAAAATACCGAATTCCGATGTACAGGGTGTCTCAAAACTAGCCCCCCTCCCCTGTGTGAATTGGCTGGATACGGCCCTGGAACTTTGATACTTTTCAAACGTCAAAAAGTTATGATATACCAAGAGTGTTTGTGCACAAAATTTTAAAAAAATTGATTAAGCCGTTTAGGAGATACAGGATGAACAAATTTTTACCAAAATATAAAAATCACCCTGTATCTTAGTAATAAAGCCGAATTAATCAATTTAAATATCCATTTCGATATACCCTAGGGATACACCACATAAGTATGTACAGTGGGTCGTGAATCACCCAGTATATTTGTTTTAGTTTCACGTTTTTCCAAGTAAATAACAAATTAAAAACAGCGCCTCTTTAATTCTTTTTTCACTAAACTATTTCGATTAGTATTACTAGAGATTAAGATTTAAATTTGCTTCGAAAAAATAAAATTAACAATAAATTTTGGTTTGTACATCTTACATCATCACTTCTAAGAGGTAAGTTCAAATGTAATATTTTGTCAACTATATATCCAAGCCTAGCCCCTATTGATTACTGGCTTAGTTCCTTAGCACTTCTTTTTCAATTTACCGTTCATAAATTCAACTCTTGTATTTCAATAACCAAAATAATCGCCAATTGAAAACTAATTAGGCGACGGGGTGACAAGGGGTGACGTGGAGGGCAATGTAAAGGGTGATTTTCATTTTAGTTCTAGTCATTGAGGAGACGGCGCGCGTATAGAGACACACATGTGTCCCCTTGTTCTAGACTGCGTCGAGAAGGGGTTTTTTAATGAGAACGTGATGACTCAGGCGGTGGGTCCTTTATATTTTTTGATTAAAAATGGTTTTCACTTTTTCGATAGGTTTATGTTGAATGTGGAATTAAATATGTTGAAGATATTATTCGTTTTTTACAAAAGAGGCTATAAAGTGAATGATGAGTTCTAGGATTACAATATTTTTAAACTAAAATCTTTTGAAAAGTAACAAGTTTCGTCCTCAATAGGGCACATTTCCCCTCTCAATTCTATTTTTAAATTCTAAAATATATTAATTAATTGTCATAAATTTGACAAGCAGTTGTAGATGTAGTTTTTTGTTTGACCTGGCTTTCTAGTAATAACCTTATAACATATATAATCAAAAATAAATAAATTAATTTCTTGAAAGCCATTTATTTAAGAGGTACAATTTGAGAGTGAGTTAGCTGAGGAGATTTGTAGCTAGTTTAAAATATCGGTAAATAAATCTACAAAAATGTAAGTTGTATGTACATACATTAGTAGTAAAGCGATCCTTTTCATTTCTATATTTTCCTAATAATGTCTATAAGGGCAGGTTCAGGTGAGCACAGTGATTTTAATTTGGGACAATTTGTAAACAAACCTGCGATGAACTGCTTCCACAGAGCACTATTTAATCCTTGTAATACTTTCACTAACACAAATTTTTCATTAATTTTTTTGATGCCCTACGGCACTTGTTTTTGTAAAATGCTTGGAATTTTCTATAAATCTTCTAATATAATTATTCACATTTTTTTCAACGAGTCCGAAAACTGCACCAGTTATTTTTCTTGACGGAGTAAAAAGCTTTTTAAAAAAATTAAGAAAACATAGTTCTTGGGATTAGATGGTATTAAATTGGAATTACTATCCGACGTTTTGCCTTCGATTGCACGAGGCATCTTCAGGGAACTTTACTCCACGAGATCTGAACACTGAATGATTTATTCTTGAAAAAGCGAAAAAATAATTGATGATAAATGCCTTCAGCTGATTGCCAATGGAGTCCGAAAATGGTTTTGTAGGAACATCTTGCTGACACTGCAGAACTAAATCTAAGTTTAATTCTTTAATATCCTAGATGATGGCTCGTGATGTAACTACTGTTAGATATTTATCTTTTTGTTATTTCATTTATTTTCCTATTTGTATCTCCTACGTTGGTTTTTTAATAAAGGATATTATTAAGGATCAATATAGTTTTTATCTTAGCAGTAGTTGGGTGTGAGTCCATACCAAAAATAGACCGTGAATGGTTAAAATCCTAAATTCCATACAACATAATAGTATAGTATTTAACAATAGGGGTTCGCGAGACCACGAGACTTGAAAAAGTATTTCGAAACCGAGGCCGAGACTTGGTGTTCGAGACCAAGACCGATACCGAGACTTACCTATCGAGACTCTCGGTCTATTTTTAGTTGTTTGGTTCAATAATTAATAACTGATAGACTGTTACAACTAAAAACATCGCAATATCATATTCTTATATAGTATAGATACGGTAAAGTCTCCAACAGACGAAGTAGGTGATTTTAAAAATTTCCGATTTAAAATAAACAAAAAATTGTTAAAAAAATCAGTCAAAATGTTTCTTAACATTTTCTTCTTTAATCGCTTCGATGGCTTGCTAATTAAAGAAGGTACGTTTTATAGAACAATATTTTTGTATCGATTTTGTTTGTATTTGAAAATAATGGACGATATAAAATTTTTAACTATATGTGTATAATAAAAATAATACATATACATACGGACAAGATTTTCAACAAACAAAACACAAAGTAGAATTTGGCTTAGGATTTTAAATAGATGATCAATAAAGCTAATTCAACTATTAGGCTTAAAAAATATGAATGAATGAGTACATACTAAGCATTTGTTTAAAGTTTCATTTAACATGCTTCTTAATTTTGCATTAATTAACCCTGCTTGTGAAAATAAACGCTCTACTGCTACAGAGGTCGCCTGTATAGACAAAAGATCTTTTGCCATTTTGGCTAAATTTGGAAATTGTTTATCGTGTGCTTTCCACCATTCTAAAATATCTGTACCCTTTGGAACGCGCTTTAATTGCAAATATTCTATTATTTCTTTTCTCCAATTTTCGGAATCACTTTTTTTTTCAAATAGTAATGTTTAATCGATGTCATAGTTATCATCGCTTGAGGAACTTGCTATTATTGGTGATTCAGCAGGCACAATATAATATTTGTCCCTGTACATTTTCTCAAAAAAGGTTATAGATTGATCTTTCAGGCGAAAAATTGAACAAGTAGATATTTGTTTAATAAACAAATTAACTTTTTAAATCTACTCCACAAATTTATAGTTAATTCACCAAAGAACAAATATAGTTGATTCACAAGTAGTACTATGAACCATAACCGCCTTTGTGCAAGCACAACGTGCAGACCCCTAAGAACGGTCCTGGTTAAGAAAGTAAATACGCATCAAAGTAATACAAGTTTGGTTCAAAATAGCAAAGTTTACAGAATACCTAAGGGTGCTTTACTTGGTCATCGATCGTTTTCTACCTATTGAATTATAACGTCTGTCCCTAGAATGCCCAACACGTTGCTTGCATGAGTTCGGCAGCATTATACAGTGTGTCCTTATTTTGTGTTTAATATATCTTATTCCATTTGTATATCTTTCAAAATGTAAAATAATTAGTGTTCTGTGGATGGTTGCTTAAGTAACTCTAGTGATGTGTGACCTTTCTGTTGATATCCAAAGAACAAGGGATATGTGATATTTATTTTGATACACCTGGTATTGTCCGTATATCTTCATTTACTGATTACATCTGTTGGCAACATCATTTCGAATTATAGATTTTTAGGATACTTTTTTATATAAATATACCTACATTTTTTCTACCTTACTGAAATGTTCAAACATTGGGTTTTTTACATTAAATTTTTAAGATTAGAAAAACTCTGGGTTTCGAACGTAGGCTTCCATGTACTTTTGTCTAAATAACATCTCGGCGAACAATTATTATTTTTAAAATTTTGTTTTCGAAACCACCGAGACTTTCGAGACTAAGTAGGTCTCGGTCTCGGTCTCGAAGCATCGAGACCAAGACCGTAAACATTGTCCGAGACCGAGACTGATTCAGTCTCGGTCTTGGTCTCGGTCTCGGTCTCGCGAACCCCTATTTAACAAGCGTATAATAAGCACTATTATTTCCGAGGTTGATGTTTGTATTGTTGTTTTTGATGTGATAAATATGTAAAATTAATGGGTCGTTGCTGGATTTTATATTTCAGTAGATCAAGTTGTAGGTAATGACGAAAAAGGTTTTCAGAAATCTTATCGAAGAAACGTAGGTTTTGCCAACGATTTTGCATGAATTGTACAAAGGAAATAATAACTAATTTGATATTTAGTATTATTTAAATTGCTTTTTAGATGCCGAATTTGTTGCTGAAAGTTTAAGCTATTTAATGGAAAATCTGGTATGTTTGTAATTCTGGCAATAGAAAAATATTTTTATTAACTTGTATATGTAATCGAAACAAGGTTTCGTTAAATATGTATTATGTTTACAATACTATATACAAGAATACTACACTTTTTCTACGACTATCCTTATTTTCATGGGCATTTAAGTAACAATTTAATTCAATTAAAGAATGTATTCAGTAACACGAATCAAACGTTTTAAACGCAGTTCGATATATGAAAATCGGGCTGCTGTTTTAAAGTCAGACGTCAACAAAGATCAGAGTACGATACACAAACAACGGTATGAAATTTGACCACTCATTTTAAACCACGGGCGCCCATAGAACATTACAGCGTGTTCAGCCATTGGCTGTTTCAGCGGTTTTTAAATAAATGTTTTTGACTATTCAATAATACTTTTAGTTCTCTTTTGAACTATACAAATTTAAAAATGCCTGCTTGTGTTTGAACCATACGGGGAAAACGTAAGGGACAGATATAAAGTATTATCGTTTAGCTTAAACAAAAACTCGGCAAAACAATTCATGGTTGCTTGTCGACGAAATTACAAAATAAATATAAAAGAAATTGAAGACAATTTGTTTTGCTATGCGTATCTTTTCATTGCTTTTTTCATAAAACAGTTGACGACAACGTTAGACAGGGTAAAATGTATGGGATTATATTTAAAATAATAGGATTTTTATTATTCAGAAATCATAATTTTTCCACGATAACTTTAAAACGAAACTTTGAATTTGACACACATATAATAGTCCATGCTAGTAATGTTCAGATTATTTTTGAGAGTTTAGGCTTTAGGACAAGAAGGTAAATGAGGAGAGTTAATTATATTTAATCTGTTATTTACCTTTTTGCTGCTTTCCTCGTAAAAGGGAAGTATTGTAATCGTGAAAAAATCACCCTCTCAGGTTTTTACGGATCTCCACATTTTATTGTCTCTAGATGTCAAAAAATATGATTTCTCAATTCCGTTGGTCTGTCAGTCTAGCTAAAAAAATACTTACTCGATTAATCTCCAATTTTGGTCAAAAATTGAGGAACATACGGGGATGACCTGGTGACATTTTGGTAAAAGTCCAATACGGTAAAAAAGAATGGCGGACTAGTGAAATGTTTATGTGAAAAAATTATTACTAATTCCAATTATCTCAAATTTTGCATACAAATCAAGTGTTACATAAAAATGAACTGGTAACATTTTGGAATGAATCCAAGATGGAGGCTTAATAAAACATTTAAAATATAAGCTTTAAAATACCTCTATCAATATAATTAGGACCGACGTTCTCTGCAGTTTATTTCTTTAATATGAAAATAAAGCAAGTTTCTTTTATTGGACTTTTTGATCTGTAAACGTATTTACCCTGTGTCTCCAAAGAGAAAAATTAAATAGTACCATCAGACCTTCACGAAAATTAGATTTAAGTGCGAACACATCTGTCTATTAGTTTCTCAATTTCAATAAAAACCACGTAATTTAGGCTTAATATATTTTATAATTTTTCTATCTATTATATAATTAGTTTCTTATTTTAATTAACAACAACCAAATTTAAGCGTAACCTATTTTATTACTAAAAGCTGCGAGACATAAAGTAATGCTAGGACGGGCGAAACGTCAAGTTAACGTAGTTTCATTTCACTGAAAAAATCCTCTAACGACGAAATATATATATATATATATATATATATATATATATATATATATATATATATATATATATATATATATATATATATATATATATATGTGTGTTTTCATTCCGGGTGTACATCCGTTTACTACTGTCGTTCTGAGAGAGAAACTTCAGTCTCTATTCGGACGAGAGAAAGAAAGCTTCGAAAATGCCAAATGTGATTTTGGCGAAACGTCAGCAAAACTGTTCTTTTCAGAACGACAGTAGTGAACGGATGTACACCCGGAATGAAAACACATTGTATTTTTCCATCCGTGAAGGGGCAAAAATCAACACATATATATATTTATATATATATATATATATATATATATATATATATATATATATATATACAGGGTTATTCACGCAACACGTTCATTAAAAGTTGATGATGATGCCATTTAGATCAAAATTTCAAATTTTGGGATTAAGGTAAGGTCAAGGGGTACTTCTTTTTGGAAATATTTTCAACTTCCTGTCGCTTCCGGTTTAACCGGAAGTTGTTATCAACTTGCTTATTTTAAATGCAACACCCTATATTTTATGATATTTTTGAATTCTACGGAGAATTTTAATGCTATTTTATGTAGCATGTCCTATACCTAGGTTCAAGCGTTCTTAAGATACTTGACCTTGAACCAAAAATGAGCCTTCGAGGTACCAGATTTTAAAATCTCATATTTTTGTAAGTTTTGAAGATATAATCTTCATATTTTGCACAGACGATCGGTAAATAATCTTAGGTTTCTATTTTTGTTATTGAATTTGTCTATTTTTATACAGGGTGTCCTAAATTCAGCGGCAAACATTCACATTTTCAAAGCCGCTAAAGTCCGTTTATTTAAATAGGACACCCTATAACTTTATGCACTATCAAATGCAGAATTTAATTTTCTATCGAACTGTATTAAGGTTCCCTATACCTATTCGTAACCATTTTCGAAATAATCAGGTTTTTATTAAACTATCATATGTATTTGCTAAATGCTTATACCTTCCCGTAGTAAGCCATGGAAAAACAATTGTTGTGCTTTTCTATTCAACATGACAGCTGATTTGAAACTTTTAAATTAAAATAAAATAACACTCAAAAGCTGATATTCTCAATTTACTATATTCGCGGAGAATGTTACAAAATATTGGAGAGAACGTGCCATGTTTTTAATGGAAAACATCCTCATTTATCGCCTATGAACAAGAGAAAATTGAAGAGTATTGAAACGAAATTTTTTCGTTTCGGAAAAGTTAAAGTTATAAAAATGTAATAAATGGTTTACATTATTTTTAACCATATCTACTAAGTTCGAGACTGTTCTAAACTTGTTTTAGTGAACTTAAAAATTATAGCAATCTAACAATCAACAATAAATAAATAAAATAATCAAATTGAATAATAACAAATGTTCTATATGCTGTCCGTTCATTTGAAGACACATTTCAATTCTTCTTTGTACAGTTGCTGTGGCCCGTTGAATTTGTCCGTTTTCTAATTCGGCAAAAGCTGTTCGTATCCTGTCCAATAAATCTTGTTGGTTATTTACTGGGAAAGCATAGAGTTTACCTTTGATAAATCCCCATAAATAAAAGTCTAGGGGTGTTAAATCAGGCGATCGCAGGGGCCATCTCGAAGGGTCATGGGACCAATCCAGCGATCTTCAAAAATTCGAGAAAATTGGAGATAACCTGCAGCGGAATTATGTCCTGGTGCCCCGTCTAATTGATACCAATAATTTTGCAGCGCAACAATAGGAATTTCTTCTATAAATTCAGAAACTGTCCCTCGTAGAATTTCCAAATACTTATCACCATTTAAATTGTCTTCATAAATACAGTACCGCACCTGATCATTTAATACTATACCGAAAACATTGATGCTAAAGCTCTCTCGAGAACGCGTTTCGCGTAAAGCGTGCGGATTTTCTGCTGTCCAGAAATGTTCGTTTCTTCTATTTGTTATTCCTTCTCTAGAAAATTTCGCTTCATCACATCATTGAAAGGAATTGATTGTCCTCTTGAATTTTCAAAAACACGAATTCGCAAAATTCTACTCGTCGGACGTCATCACCAGGTCTCAAGGCTTGCACGTTTTGGAAGGAATAAGGGTGCATATGATGTTCGCTCAAGATTCTTTGGACAGATGAAGAAGAAATTCCCAAATCGTTTTCTGCAGATGGTATTGAACTTTGCGAGTTTTCGTGGAAATAAGCTAATGTGTTTATTACGTTATCCTCGGCATTTGTCACTGGTTTCGGAACATTTTTTGTAACTTTAACCTTACCAAAACGCAAAAAGTTCGTTTCAATCCTCTGGAATTTTGACTTGTTCGTTGGCGGCAAATCAGGGTGGCGTTCATTAAACACACACGCTCTCTCCAAAATTTTATAACATTCTCCATGAATATAAAATAGATTGAGAATATCAGCGTTTGAGTATTCTTCCATTTCGATTTAGAAGATTTAGTTTATCACTGACAGCTTTCGATAAATAACGCACGCTAATCATCTGTCATATTGGATATTGGATCTCAATTGTTTTTCCATGGCTCACCATTGGAACATGTAAACATTTAAGCAAATACATACGATATTTTTATAAAACCCAATTATTTCGAAAATGGTTACGAATAGGTATAGGGAACGTTAATACAGTTCGATAGAAAATGAAATTCTACATTTGATAGTGCATAAAGTTATAGGGTGTCCCATTTAAAAAAAAACGGACTTTAGCGGCTTTGAAAATGTGAATGTTTGTCGCTGAATTTAGGACACCTTGTATAAAAATAGACAAATTCAATGAAAAAAATAGAAGCCTAAGATTATTTACCGATCGTCTGTAAAATATGAAGATTATATCTTCAAAACTTACAAAAATATGAGATTTTAAAATTTGGTACCCCGAAGGCTCATTTTCGCTTCAAGGTCAAATATCTTAAGAACGCTTGAACCTAGGTATAGGACATGCTGTATAAAATAGCATTAAAATTCTCCGTAGAATCCAAAAATATCATAAAATATAGGGTATTCCATTTAAAATAAGCAAGTTGAAACCAACTTCCGGTGACCTTACCTTAATCCGAAAATTTGAAATTTTTATCTAAATGGCATCATCAAAAACTTTTAATGAACGGATTGCGTGAATAACCCTATATATATATATATATATATATATATATATATATATATATATATATATATATATATATATGTATATAGGAATAGAGCCGAGGTTGTTTGTTTGTTTCTGAAGTTTCTGCTCTTCTACTCTTGCTGATATTCGCCTGTTAGTTTGCTACACATACTGCTTTTCATAGTCCGGGCATAAAATGCTGTATACTCCGTGGTTTTCCAATTTAATTTTGTCTTTTGGGTTTCCAAGTAGTTTACCTATGGCTGTTTGGAGCTTATGTAATGTTTGTATGTTGTATTTGCTAAGAATTCTTCGGATTTGTGAAATTATTGCAGAATCGCATAGAAACGTTAGCTTTTTGGCAAACAGAATCAAATAAGAATATTAAGACTGATATATGATATACATTCTCCTAAAAATTTGGAGTGAGCCACAAGTATTATCAGTAGACGTCGGATAAAGTAGAGAGTGAAAAATTCGTAAGTAAGGGTTTTAATTTTGCAAAATCTCCTTTTTGGAAATTCCTAAAAAAAATAATAGCTGGAGTGGAAGCTGTCCTTAACTTCTCTGAAGAAACGAAAGCAGAGAAGATTCGACAAATAGTGCATACAGTCATATAGAGCTCGAAAACTTTCTAAATCACGTAAATTCAATACATCCCAGAATACAATACTAGATCCGATTAAAACAATATCTGGTGCTTTAAATAAAAATGGCTATTTAACTCGCAATATAGAGAAAGTTATTAATACACAGGGTTCACGAACAACAAAAATTATGAACCTGGAAAGCAACAAGTAGTCTTACTATACGTAAAATGCACAACAGACAGAATCGGAAGAATTCTTAGGAAACACAACATGCAAATAATACACAAGCCGCAAACAATTACAGGTAAACTACTTGGAAACTCAAAAGACAAAATCAAATTGGAAGACCACGGAGTATACAGCGTTTCATGCCAGGACAGTGAAAAGCAGTACGTGGGGCACACTAACAGGCGAATATCAAAAACAAACAAAGAACTTCGGCTCTATCCTATATCATCATCATTTCGATGGGTGTAAGGAGATTGTCAATATACAGCTCAAAACCAGAATAATCTCAGAAGCCATAGGAATACATCGTAAGTTAGGGTATACTATTAATTTAAGCAAGCTGCTCACATGCAGGTATTACATATTAGTCGTAGAAAAGAAAACAAATAAATTGAATTACTTCTAGTTTAAATAAAAAGACTTATTTCACGCTCCTTAATTTTCTAGCGCCCCCTCTGACGGTATCTGAAACCACCTGAAAGCCCTGCGAGCGACCTTCCGGTCCGCAAAACAAAAACAATACGACCAATTTCAATAATAATTTATCAGAGACGTACGGCCACGGCATTAACTCGGAATTACCCGAGGCTGTTTTCCTGCCAACGTAACACGGACAATATTATAATTCCTCTATTGTTGGCAATACTGAAAGTTTTTCGGTCGGGTGGTTGACGTAAAACCAGCAACGGCTCCTAAAATTTATATTAATTTGGAATCGGGGGATTATTTCGGAATGGAAACAGGCGATAGGAGCATTACGATTTTTCGTCCCGGTTAATCATTAGTATTATTATCTTTTTAAGGTATTATGTGCCAGCTAATATAAAAAATATAAACTTCTGGCCATAAAAGCATCGAGAATTTTTTTGTCTCAGTTTAAAGATGGATATTTCAATTGCGAAACGCGGTAACGAGATGCGGTTTTTGGTGTTTGTTTGGCTGATATGTTAAGAATGTATTTCTTCTTACATGACCGCATATGCGCATAAAAGAGTACATATAGGTAGTGAAATAAAAACCACGACATTTTGCAAAAGTTTGTTAACACCTAAAATTCTCCAAACATTTTTTTTGCATCTGACAAAATTAAAAAAAAATAGTTTCGAACGATTTTTGATCATTTTGTTTGTTTGTGACATACAGAGTTTCTACGAAAATTTTGACATCTTTATACAAGTGGAGCATTAAGTTGACAACCTGTAAACAAAACAAAAATTTACCACCTTATTTATTATCAGTTGTTATAGATCATTTGTATTAAGAAATAATATGATTATAAGGATACAGGGTGTTATAAAAGTTTGCCAAAATTTACTATTTAATATATTCTATAGATTTGACTATAATTCGCGTTTGGAGTTTTGTAAGACCTAAGATAATTACTATATACTAGCTGTGATAAAAGTTTTGTGAACTATGGACTCTAGCTCATTTTAGGACCAAAGCTTTCGTTTTTGAAATTTAGAATGTTAAAATTTTATTTATTTTTTCTGTATGCCAGGGGTGCTCAAACGGTCGATCGTGATGACCATTCGATCGCAAGTGCTTTTTGAGTAGATCTCGAGAAAAAAATTTTTTTTAATAAGTAGGTACTTAACTAAACTTCAAAAATGTATTACGTAATAAAATAACTCTCTGCTAGCGGCAAACGGCGGCTTTATCAAAGGAACGCGCGGTACTTGTCAAAGAAAAGCCGCGTTTTCGTTCACGCCGATATAAATGTTGCGCCTCAGGAATTGGAGTCATTCTGAGTTGCAACTTGAAGGCAATACTACGTCGATACAAAGTTTATTATTAAATAGTACAAAATGAGTGCAGCGAAGAAATCTAAAACGTATCATTTTAATAACGATTGGGAGGAAGAATTTTTGTTTTGTATGGTGAAGGATAAGTGCATTTGTCTTATTTGTCGTGCGTGGGTTGCAATACCTAAGCGTGGTAACTTAGAGAGGCATCATAAAACGGTTCATAAAAATATGAAAAGGATTTTCCGCCACAGAGTGAATTAAGAAAACGAAAAGTACGTGATTTGATATCTTGCTTGAAAAAAGAACAAACCATATTCACAAGACCAGCCAAACAATCAAAACCTGCTACGATCGCGTCATTTAAAATATCTCATATATTGGCGAAACACAAGAAACCATTCGAAGATGGATCGGTTGTGAAGGAAGCATTTATTGAAGCGGGTGAGACTTTATTTGGAGATTTTAAAAATAAAACAGAAATCATGTCTGCTATTAGAGAACTTCAGTTATCTCGTCCGACTGTCACAAGGCGTATTGAAGTCATGAGTCAGGACATGGCAGATAAACTAAAAAATGATATCATGGAATGTACATACTTTTCTTTACAGTTCGACGAATCCACCGATATGACAGACACTGCCCAGTTGTGTATTTTTATTCGGATGGTATTCAATGACATGTTGGCTAAGGAAGAATTTTTGACAATCATTCCTCTGAAGGGAAAGACCCGTGGCGAAGATATATATGACGTTTTCTTCAATTTTGTAAAAAACTACAAGCTACCAATATATAAATTAGTGTGCATTACAACCGATGGAGCACCAGCAATGACTGGAAACAAAAACGGTTTTGTGGCATTGTATCGAGCTAATGAAGATTTCCCTTCATTTTTTCCAATCCATTGAAAAACGAAAAATGGCTGACTATATATTATAAAGTATATTGCAACTTATGATAGATCAACTGAAAAGAAAGGATCTGAAACATTTTCCGTCTTTAAAAGAAAGGATTCCTCAGTTGAATTATGATACGTATGAGGCTGAATTATCAAATATTTTGGGACCATTCGAAATGCGTTTTTATGATTGTAGTAAATTGCCAAATGTAGCATCATTTATGAGTTATCCTTTTTCATGTAAAAACATTGAGGAATTAGCTACTGAAATAGCAAGTTTAATATGAACTCATGTTTTGTTGAAAATGAGTTGGTGCAGATTATATCAGATATACATCTCAAAGCTACAGCATCTGATACACATTTCTGGTGTTTTATATCTGAAGATAAATATCCGAATCTAAGGCAAATCGCCCTTCAACTGACAGCAATGTTTGGGTCAACTTACTTGTGCGAGTCTGCATTTTCTGAAATGAAGATAATTAGGTCAAAATATCGCAATCGACTAACTGACGATCAGGTCATCATGCTTGCGATTAGCACTCAGTGGTTACGTATCATCTTATGAAAAGTATGCTGAGCCTAAAAATTTTGACATGCAGTGTCACGCTGCAACATCCAAAGTCACTCCTTAGTTAAGTTTAACACCATATGTAACTCTTTTGTTTTGTAACAACCAATAAACTCGCAATTTTGAATAACTATGAGTTTTTTCATTGATATTGTAGAGAAGAACCTAACTAAACCTAACCCAAACCTTGACTAAAACAATGTATATTGTGCGGAAAGCTAATATCTATATATGCTACGGTACACCCTACCTAGGTAGGTAGGTAGGTAGGGTGTATGTATCTTGTATGCACGACAACCCTGCATCACACATACTTGCAGCCTCTCAGAGTCGATCGTAAGTAGTCTAAAAATATACAGCAGTTCAAGTTTGAGCACCCCTGCTGTATGCTG
The DNA here is from genome assembly GCA_030620095.1 of Kuschelorhynchus macadamiae. Taxonomy (NCBI): domain Eukaryota; kingdom Metazoa; phylum Arthropoda; class Insecta; order Coleoptera; family Curculionidae; genus Kuschelorhynchus; species Kuschelorhynchus macadamiae. Next base: position 49,852 of record JAUTXW010004397.1, read on the forward strand.
CGAGCAAGCCTTCGGAATGGCTACAATATATTGAGAAAAACACACAGGGCGTTACTTTTTCCCAGGTCGTGACCCCTTTTACCCCCTTGTAATTTTTACTATAGCTCCACAGTCGAATTTTTGAAAAAATATTTAATTTTGTTATGGAAATATTGATCTTGGATTCTTATTGCATTTAACATCATTAATAACCCCTTTCAACCAAATTTCAACAAAATACTTCATTCAAATGCATTTTTTTACATTTCTAAGGCAAAATTCTCGTAAACCATTGTCTCTATGACATGAAACTGTTTTTGATTCTTTGTTTATTTTTATTACCTTTTTTGAATTTAAAAAAGAAAAGAAAATTTCGACGAAAAGACGTTTTTTAAAAAGTTTTTCAAGGTCATATTGTGTTTGTTAATAATGATTATTAGAATTAACACTTAATGTCTTAGAGCAATGTTCTTACCGATATTAAATAAGCATAGTAAAAATATACAAAAAATGTAAAATAGTGTTTGTTGCTAAAGGCAGTGGCTTACGAGAATGTTTACGCCATTAAAATGTAAAAAAAAACGTATTTATTGAACGCTCGTATCTCCGAAAGTCAATCAAACATTTTGTTGAACTTTGATATTAAGAGGTTCTTAGTAACGATAAATAAGAATTTAAAATCAAAATTTTCATAAAAAATCCCTAAATCCCTAAATAAAATTAAATTTCGACACTCTATATCTCAAAAACGGAGGCTTTTCATATGAGTGTTTATAGGAACTTCTAGCCCTAAAATGAGTTAAAATATTACACCGTGCATTTTTAGCCATCTGTTAAATAACATTCTGTATAATTTTGATGAAATTAAAAACGAACAGTCTATATCAAGGCTAATAAAACAACAAAAGTAAAAATGAAAAAACCGTTTCGACAAAAAAGTCTATAATATACGAAAACGTAGAAGGGCCACAATTTTTTTATTTTTATTTTTGTAACAAATTCCGACTTCTATCTCGGAATTCCGACTTCTAACTCGGAATTCCGACTTCTATCTCGGAATTTCTATCTCGGAAAGCCTTGTAATTAATACACGATTGCTTAGAAGCGCAATCACTTTTTTATATTCTTTTAATGTCAAATGAAGCGATCATTCTAAATGAATGATTAATATTTTAATTATAGGAATCAGGATGAAGCTAAGTAAAACTACAAGAAATTTATTAACTGTGCATAAAGTCCAAATTAAAAAATAACGACTGGGTCGGTTCCGATGGCTTGAATACGGTTGACATGAAAAATAAAATCTTGTACTTTGCTTTATCTTTTTCGTAGATAGTAGAAATAAGAAAACGCCATTTAGTAAGAACATCTGATCCATATTATGTGAAAAAGATGCAATAGCATGGGGGGGTGTACGCATTTTCAGATATATATATATATATATATATATATATATATATATATATATATATATATATATATATATATATATATATATATATATATATATATATACAGGGTCCTGCAGCTCACCTCCCGTCTTTTATTATACCTTAGCCATTTATTTTAGAAAAAATATTTAAAAGCCACTATATGCTGTTGATTAGAGAGCACATTTTAAAAATATTCTTGATTATACAGGGTGTTACAAAAAATAGTGGCGCATAAGAGTTGTATTTTTTTAAATGGAACACCCTATATTTTTTTACATTTTTGAAACACTCTTTACCTAGTCTACAGACTCCTAGAATAGTATCTCTCTTTTTTTAATAGTTTCGGAGAAAAAAGGTAAAATCGAAGAAAAAAAAAATTATAGTCTACATTTAAAATATTTATAAAAATTAGATAAAACATCTTAAAAGCTAAGGTAACCTAGTAGCTTACTGCAAAAGGTTTATAGTTATTCTGCTATGAGTATTATAAGTCTTACTTATACAGGGTGACCCAAATTCCATGTCAAACGTTGCAAAATAAAAAATAATTTTTCTCCATTTTCTCAAATGGAACACCCTATATATTTTTTTTCTGTCCGGTATAGAATTAACAGATCAACATTTTTCATTATTACACTTATCTCAAAATTCCTGAAGGTTTTTGAAATATTCTTAAAAAACTAATGTTGTACTTTGTTTTTCAGTATGATAATTGAATAAACTCAATAGTAATGTGGAAAAATGGAACACCCTATATATATTTTTTTTCTGTCCGATACAGAATTAACAGATCAACATTTTTTATTATTACACTTATCTCAAAATTCCTGAAGGTTTTTGAAATATTCTTAAAAAACTAATGTTGTACTTTGTTTTTCAGTACGGTAATTGAATAACCTCACTAGTAATGTTCATAAGTAAGCACCTTCGCGATTTTGAATAATAAATAGGTCAGCGTAGTTATAGCTATGGGAAAAAACCTAAAATCCCAACATTTTTTGTAATTACGTTTACCGCATAAAATTTGAATTACTGCCAAGAGTTAAGCCGTAAAGACGTTTTACATGCTGCAGGTCTTCCTACAAGTTGGAAGAGACTCGCACAAAGGCATACGCTGACACTTGCAATTGAAATACAACTGCCGCTTTACAGTCTGCAAGACAAATTGCGCGCAATATCTTGCAGGTGCAACCCCTTGCTGCAAGAAACTTGCAGCATGTAAAACGGCCTTAACCTTTATTTAATATTATTGACAAGTGTTGCCCAAATTATTAACTAGAATTTAAGTAGGCCATGAAAAACAAATTGTCTAGAAACTGTCAAACAACTAAAACATATCGGCAATTTACTTATTCGTTTTTTAAGTTTTACAAATTGAAATAATTATCGGATTTTTCATATAGTGGTCTTTACCTTCTACGTAGTTCATTTTTCGTTTGTTTGCGTCACTGTTTAGAAGTTTTATTTGAACGTTCTATCGTCATGGAGTACACCCGCGAAGAACTGGTTGATATGGTTTTTGTGTTAGGAGAATCGCATAGAAATGCCTTTTTGGCTAGTAGGATTTATGCGCAAAATTATCCAGAACGAAGGCACCCAGACAGAAGGAGCATGACGAACTTATTAGAGAGATTTATGGCAACGGGAAGTGTAAATTATACAAGACCAGTTAGAAATAGGCCCGTTCGAACGGAAGAAAATGAATTAGCTGTGCTATTAGCTGTCACGGAAAATCCTTCTGTTAGCCAAAAAGCAGTCGGGGATGCCGTAGGAATAAGCGAAAGAACTGTTCAGCGAATTTTAAAGAGCCATAAATTTCATGCATATCATATTCAGTTGCATCAAGAACTCCTTCCAGCAGATTTTGAGAAACGTGTTGACTTTTGTAATTGGGCACAAGCTAAAATTAGGTTAAGCTTTGATTTTTTTGATAAAGTTTTATTCTCTGATGAGGCCACATTTCATAAGAATGGATTTGTAAATCGTCATAACTACCATTACTACGCCGACCATAATCCAAGAATTTTTAGGCAGCTTGATCTACAACACAGATGGTCAGTTAATGTGTGGGGGGGAATTATTGGTGAACATGTTATTGGTCCCCATTTTTTTAATGGACATTTAACTGGAGCCATGTATCTCGACTTCCTAGAAAATCACTTGCCAAATTTGTGCGAAAATTTGCCGGTTAATCTGAGAAATACAATGTGGTTGCAACAAATGGTGCTCCAGCACATTTTTCGTTGCCAGTTAGGGATCATTTAAATAATAATTTTCCAGATCGATGGATTGGAAGACAGGGAGCTAGTGCGTGGCCGCCCCGGTCGCCTGATCTAACGAAATTAGATTTTTTTCTATGGGGCTACGTTAAGGAAATTGTTTACAACAAACCTCCAACAACTCCCGACAATATGCAGCAACGGATTAGAACCGCATTTCAAAGTATTACACCCGAAGTATTAAGAATAGTAGGAAGATCTTTTCATACCCGTCTTCGTTTATGCCTCGAAGAGAATGGAATACATATCGAACATATGTTCTAAGTAAAAATTAATTTTAGCAATAATTAGATATTTGTTAATAATGTTAAATAAAGCTGTTACACCTTAAGTCGAGCCTTAACTCTTGGCAGTAATTTAAATTTTATGCAGCAAACGTAATTAGAAAAAATGTTAGGATTTTAGGTTTTTCCCCATAGCTAGAACTACGCTGACCTATCTAATATTTAAAATCGCGAAGGTATGAACATTACTAGTGAGGTTATTCAATTATCGTACTGAAAAACAAAGTACAACATTAGTTTTTTAAGAATATTTCAAAAACCTTCAGGAATTTTGAGATAAGTGTAATAATAAAAAATGTTGATCTGTTAATTCTGTACCTGACAGAAAAAAAATATATATAGGGTGTTCCATTTTTCCACATTACTAGTGAGTTTATTCAATTATCGTACTGAAAAACAAAGTACAACATTAGTTTTTTAAGAATATTTCAAAAACCTTCAGGAATTTTGAGATAAGTGTAATAATAAAAAATGTTGATCTGTTAATTCTGTACCTGACAGAAAAAAATATATAGGGTGTTCCATTTGAAAAAATGGAGAAAAATAATTTTTTATTTTGCAACGTTTGACATGGAATTTGGGTCACCCTGTATAAGTAAAACTTATAATACTCTTAGCAGAATAACTATAAACCTTTTGCAGTAAGCTACTAGGTTACCTTAGCTTTTAAGATGTTTTATCTAATTTTTATAAATATTTTAAATGTAGACTATAATTTTTTTTTCTTCGATTTTACCTTTTTTCTCCGAAACTATTAAAAAAAGAGAGATAATATTCTAGGAGTCTATAGACTAGGCAAAGAGTGTTCCAAAAATGTAAAAAAATATAGGGTGTTCCATTTTAAAAAATTCAACTTTTATGCGCCAATATTTTTTGTAACACCCTGTATAATCAAGAATATTTTTAAAATGTGCTCTCTAATCAACGGCATATAGTGGCTTTTAAATATTTTTTCTAAAATAAATGGTTTAGGTATAATAAAAGACGGGAGGTGAGCTGCAGGACCCTGTATATATATATATATATATATATATATATATATACATATATATTTTTTTTTTCAGATTTTAATATATGCACTGTAGTATGGGGGCATATGTCTCCTCGCTCTTCATCAAGAATTATCGTCATTTACTCACAAGTATTGTACTTTTCTTTTGCCAATTTACCAACTATTTACTATTATAAATAAAATTTAAATATAATTATTATTGTTTTTCTTTTAGGAGAAAAGAAATATATTTGTTTAATAAAATATCTTTTTTTGAGTAAATAACTAGCACCTATGACAGGTTTATGCATCCTCTATTGAAGTAACTTATATTTCGTTAAACGATTATTCATTAATCTTTATTTTTCAATTGGGTTATTATTCATTCAGATTAAATTTCATCAAAGTATAAGAGATTTTAGGTTGACTTCTTCAAGTAAATACAGGAACATAACTAATCAGTTACATTCTATGTATGATACAAAATATAATAACTAAAATAAAGTCAGAAAAACCAAATTTCCCTGATACCTGTTAATTAAAATAATACTCGAGTAAATTTATTTGTTTTAAAACGCTTTTATTAGTTTCAATTGATTTTCACCCACTTTATAACACCAGATTATAATCGATGACCATGCAATGATGTGATAAGTTTGTCCCATTATCCTGAACAGGATCGTCAGGATAAAAAAATTTCATCTCGGAGAGGGACTCTGGAAAATGGCTACCATATAAAAGGAAGGCAGCAGGCGCGCAAATTACCCATTTTCGGCACGGGGAGGTAGCGAAGAAAAATAAATTATAGCTTGACAAAACTAAAAAACACGCTCTAATAGTAAACGGAACTAAAAAGAAAAATAAATTATAGTTTAAAAAACTAAAAAACACGCTTTAATAGTAAATTGAACTAAAAAGAAAAAAAAAACTTTTGTAAAAAAGCGTAGGGTACCCTTATGCCATATATTCATACTGACTTTACTTTCAGAAATTATACCGATAAAATATTTATAACTGATATCAGACCCACGCTGTTTTCACAATGACATTAATTTTCTTGTTAATCACTTTATTCTCGTCGAAAGGGTTTTTTTTTTAGTTCAGTTTACTATTAAAGCGTGTTTTTCGGTTTTTTTAGTTTATTAGAATTCCTCCACAAATGAAGACATTGATATTTTATGAAGTTTGAAAACAAAAATCTGTAACATGATTTCAACAAGTAATAAGTCTCCATTGTAGGTCCTATTTCTAGCTTTGTGATAGGACATCAATCTATCAAAACAGATACAGGAACACAGTGAAGAGTTAATTATAATTTTGATTGTTTCTTCAAGCACCTTATTTTCTTTCTTTTAGCTTTATCTATTCGGTAAACCTCTTTACAAAAAAGAGCATTCTACTGACAAGGTACAACTCAATGATCGCAGTTGTAAATTTTTTTCGTGTTGATCACACCCAACAAAAGGAATAGGTATTTCTTTTAATTTGTCCAAAATATCAAAATGGGTACCTTGATATACGTGGTTTACTGACAAAATATCTAATACAGTAGACTTCATTACTGATTATAGACTCTTTGACTAACATTCCCAGTCATTTACATTTTTTATAATTTATTAAGTTTTATTACCCGTTTTGGATCTTCTTCTACTTGTCATAAAAGTTTGTAATAGGCACATCATTAATATATTGGAATGACTCGGCACCTTAAGGACCTCACTGCCACTTTTATGCATGCTATATATTATTATTAGACCTATAGACAATAACTGCCAATTAATATTGTGACTACCTAGTTTTGTCCGGGACCTGGGACATAATATGAAAATATGACTTTTGTCATTCAATAAAATTTATTTCAGTTTTCTAATCCTGTCACTTTTATTCATAGAGTTGTTATTTCTAGACACATTGGTAATTAAATTAATTGAATTTTTCCTACTTTGCTAAATTTAATTTGAATTTTCTACCCTTTCCGAAACCCGCTGTTACATTAATTCATAATATATAATATTTCCAGACATCGGGGTAATTGCCCCCTATAAATATTTTGGCTTACACTACCATCCGAGGGAGTCTACTTGGGGTAAAATATACTTTTTTTCTTATTTATTAAAATCTATTTAAGTTATCTACTCTTTAGAGATTCGCTGCACTTTTTATTTATACTTGATATTATTTACAGATATGTTGATAAAAGAATCCTATAAATAGTTTGGCTTGCATTGCCGCCCATGGTGTCTCTACAACGGATTGAATTTAATAATTTATTTATTTTTTCCTCATTTATTAAAATTTCTTTGTCTTCTACACCCTCAGGGGTTAGATTTTATCATACTAGATACTATTTCTAGACATTTTCAGCAATTAATATTTTACACATGTCATAAATGTCTTTATCTCAAGGATAATTATTATTAAATGTGGAGCTACTGGACAACGCATCCAAAGCAAAAATTGGAACATTTATGTGAAACACTACTAGAAGTCGAAATTCCGAGTTAGAAGTCGCAATTCCGAGATAGAAGTCGGAATTCCGCGATAGAAGTCGGAATTCCGAGAAAGAAGTCGGAATTCCGAGTCACAAGTCAGACTTCCGAGATAGAAGTCGGAATTCCGAGTTACAAGTCGGAATTCCGAGACAGAAGTCGGAATTCCAAGATAGAAGTCGGAATTCTGAGATAGAAGTCGGAATTACGAGAAAGAAGTCGGAATTCCAAGTCACAAGTCAGATTTCCGAGATAGAAGTCGGAATTCCGAGTTACAAGTCGGAATTCCGAGATAGAAGTCGGAATTCCGAGATAGAAGTCGGAATTCCGAGATAGAAGTCGGAATTCCGAGAAAGAAGTCGGAATTCCGAGTCACAAGTCAGACTTCCGAGATAGAATTCGGAATTCCGAGTTACAAGTCGAAATTCCGAGATAGAAGTCGGAATTCCGAGATAAAGGTCGGAATTCCGAGATACAAGTCGGAATTCCGAATTAGAAGTCGGAATTCCGAGATAGAAGTCGGAATTCCGTGACAGAAGTCGGAATTCCGATATAGAAGTCGGAATTCCGAGATAAAAGTCGGAATTCCGAGATAGAAGTCGGAATTCCGAGTTAGAAGTCGGAATACCGAGATAGAAGTCGGAATTCCGAGATAGAAGTCGGAATTCCGAGATAGAAGTCGGAATTCCGAGATAGCAGTCGGAATTCCGAGATAGAAGTCGGAATTCCGAGATAGAAGTCGGAATTCCGAGATAGAAGTCGGAATTCCGAGATAGAAGTCGGAATTCCGAGATAGAAGTCGGAATTCCGAATTAGGAGTCGGAATTCCGAGATAGAAGTCGGAATTCCGAGACAGAAGTCGGAATTCCGAGATAGAAGTCAAAATTCCGAGATAGAAGTCGGAATTCCGAGATACAAGTCGGAATTTCGAGATACAAGTCGGAATTCCGAGATAGAAGTCGGAATTCCGAGATAGAAGTCGGAATTTCGAGATACAAGTCGGAATTCCAAATTAGGAGTCGGAATTCCGAGATAGAAGTCGGAATTCCGAGACAGAAGTCGGAATTCCGAGATAGAAGTCGGAATTCCGAGACAGAAGTCGGAATTCCGAGATACAAGTCGGAATTTCGAGATACAAGTCGGAATTCCGAGATAGAAGTCGGAATTCCGAGAGAGAAGTCGGATTCCGAGATAGAAGTCGGACTTCCGAGATAGAAGTCAGACTTCCGAGATAGAAGTCGGAATTCCGAGTTACAAGTCGGAATTCCGAGATAGAAGTCAAAATTCCGAGATAGAAGTCGGAATTCCGAGATACAAGTCGGAATTTCGAGATACAAGTCGGAATTCCGAGATAGAAGTCGGAATTCCGAGATAGAAGTCGGAATTCCGAGATTTCCGAGATAGAAGTCGAAATTCCGAGTTACAAGTCAGAATTCCGAGATAGAAGTCGGAACTTCGAGATAGAAGTCGGAATTCCGAGTTACAAGTCAGAATTCTGAGATAGAAGTCGGAATTCCGAGATAGAAGTCGGAATTCCGAGATAGAAGTCGGAATTCCGAGATAGAAGTCGGAATTCCGAGATAGAATAGAAGTCGGAATTCCGAGATAGAAGTCGGAATTCCGAGATAGAAGTCGGAATTCCGAGTTACAAGTCAGAATTCCGAGATAGAAGTCGGAATTCCGAGATAGAAGTCGGAATTCCGAGATAGAAATCGGAATTCCGAGATAGAAGTCGGAATTCCGAGATAGAATTCGGAATTCCGAGATAGAAGTCGGAATTCCTAGTTACAAGTCAGAATTCCGAAATAGAAATCGGAATTCCGAGAAAGAAGTCGGAATTCCGAGTCACAAGTCAGACTTCCGAGATAGAAGTTGGAATTCCGAGTTACAAGTCGGAATTCCGAGATAGAAGTCGGAATTCCGAGATAGAAGTCGGAATTCCGAGATAGAAGTCGGAATTCTGAATTAGAAGTCAGAATTTGTTACAAAAATAAAAATAAAAAAATCGTGTCCCTTCTACGCTTTCGTAATAATACACAAAAGTTTTACCAAACAAACAAAAGTATGCTTTATTGTCGCAGGCAAATTGTTACAATTTTATGGACAAAGCGAAATTACCTTAAAACAAAAAAAACGAAAGCAATGAAAAACGAAATATTAATCGAAAAAATCTTATTTTTCGATAGGTCAATGCAAATACATAAATTATAAATATAACATTCGTTATATTCGTAACATTGCCGTAAAGGGGTTAATGAATCCAGGTGACCTAACAAAAGGAAATAAACAATACATATGCGAGGTAAATAATTTCGATGACAGTGAAATTAAAATTACGCAACCTTAAACTCTATTCTGTTATCTTAATACAAGCAAAATAAGTGAAATAAAACAAAAAGTGTACTGAACTAATATAGTAATCAAAGTATATTAGACTAAAAAAATAAAATGTATAACTTAACGGATTATCAGACAGTTCATTCCTTATAAAATATTTTCAATTGCCTTGCAGCAACATGATTTAAGTAAACAAGCAAATAAGAAACATGCGACTTATTCATTATAAAAATCAATAACGCAGTAAAAAGGTCTTTCAATGAGGTACGCTTTGGTTGGGGAAAAGTGCAATTTAGAGATTGTTTTTAAATGTTCTGGAAGATGATTGTAAAGTTTCATGGCGTTGTAAATAATTGATTTCTTTATTAATTCTGTGGAAGGAATGGGAAGGTATATGTGATGCCTAGAGTTTCTGGTAGAATATACGTGTTGTGTTCTTTCCAGGAATGTGCTTCTCTATTATGTAGACCACACAAATAACGGCTTGCTCTCTCTCTTTTGAAGCCTAAAAATACTAAGAAATTGCTCGGTGGTACAGCAGCCCCAAAAGGGAAGGCCATAGCGGAGATGGGATTCGAATAGAGAGAAATAAGTAAGTCTGGCAGAAGACACGTCCAGTTCTTTTGAAACTAATCGAATGGCGAAGCAGGCGGTAGAAAGTTTCTTAATTAAGGTGTCAATATGCTTAGGCCATTTTAGGATGTTATTTATATTCAAACCCAGGAATTTAACCGACTCAACGTATTTAATATTGCTGTTAAGTAGCTGAAGTTGTTGTAAAGTCCCTTTATAAGATAAGGCCACCCTTTTATCCACATTGAAGCAAAGCAAACTGGAATCGGACCAAGCCTTAATCATAATCAATACCAATACCACAGTTGGTATATCGTAATTATTTTACGTCTGACATAACGCCAAAAGCGAATTATAGTAAAATATATATAATACATTAAGTTAGCGTTTGGAAAATTCTAGTTAACTTTTGTCATACCCTGTATCCAAACTTTGTAATACTAATGATAACGTTATAACTAATGATCGTAAATTGGGTGATAACGATTTGTTTTGTTTACAGGTAGTTAAGGTGCTCCATTTGTATCAATAGAACAACATTTTCATAGAAACGCAGAATATTATAAACAGAAGAAAATATCAAAAATCACTAGACATGTTTTTTTTTTTTATTTTGTGTGTGCGTGTATTAGTTCTATGGCGCTGGTTAAGTCAACTGGCCACCTTATCTCTATTTAATAATTCGTTATAATAAAATTTACTGAGATTATGGTAACTAATTTTTACAGATTAATCTAGTTACTGAAAACTGCAATAATTATATCATTTTGTTGTCTTTGTTTTTATAATGTCTCTTTTTCTACTTATGTTTTTTGCATATATTTTGCACATTCGTTTATTCATATTTTCTTTATTTATGATACATTTTATTTTAATTCAACATATTTTTTGAGAGTATACATAATTATAAAATCAATTTTCCAAACATAGGTAAAAGAACATGGTTCCAAATAGAAGTGTTCATGCTCAATACCCTAATATGAAAGGAATCTATTTACAGAACCAAGACATTTGTAAATGTGATGAGATAGGAGATCAAGGGCATTGTATTCTGGAATATAAGAGATATAAAGGTCTTAGAAAAACCTTGTTTGAAAATTTTGTTAAATTTAACTGACACCCCTTTTAATTTAAATTGTTTACTTAATTGAAATAAACAATATATAAAAAAGGAATGTGTACCACAATTATACTAGTTCTATAGTATATTTATACTATACCACAATTAATTCTTGCCCAAAATTAGAAATCAATCCATTAATTAGTTTTTTTCAGCCAGAATTTTTAAATATTTTATTACCACCATTAACTCCTCCATAGCAGTGGATTTTTGTGCAAAATTTGAAGTAAATTAGATAAATAGTTCTTTAGTAATATTTTGTCTAACATTTCATTAGGTCGCCATTTTCTTTCGCCATATTGGATTTTTACCAAAATATTACCAGGTCATTCCCATATGACCTTTAATTTTTGACCAAAATTTAATGTCAATCGGGTAGTTTTTGGCTATGCCGCGAACAGACAGACAGATCGACGGAATTGAGAAAACATGTTTTTCGGTATTTAGGGACCCCGTAAAGATCTAAAAAAATCTAGAAAGGTCATTTTACGATTACAATACTTCCCTTTTACGAGGGAAGTAAAAAGGTATAAAAGAAAATAAAACAAACAAATTATCTCAACTTTGGTCTCTTGTTCATGCTAATACCCTATTTTAAGTATTGTGAGTTATAAAACCGTGAAAAGCTTTGTTAAGTCCTAACACTGGAACCTGTGGTGGACGATAGATCAAAATACAAGAGTTCTAACCACACTACACCACAACTTGTCACGTTCTGGACGCGCGTTTCGCTAACCAAGTCAGCATCATCAGCAGATAATATAAACTAAAGTAACTTATCCTAACCGACACTATTTATAAGTAAATGTGGTCACACTTGGTTGCGCCCGACTGCACCGTTATCAAGTAAACAATAGAGGAGACTATAGGGAATAGGCCCTCTATCTTTATTTAGTGCTTTCTTACCACATTTAACTATTTCTATACTCTCAAATGCATCCAATAATCTATTATTAGATACATTTTTAATCAACTTAAGATTATTTATTCCTATTTGGTGATTGCTTTCCAAGGAGATTTTTCAAACTGTTCTCCGTTTTGTAGACTACTCTAACACCTACGTTTCTAAATACTTTTTCTAGACCTCTCGTATATCTGGGATCATATGGGATTACTATGAACTTATTAACTCCCTTCTTATAAGTTATTAACTCCCAATAAGTTTATAGTAATCCCATATGATCCCAGATATACGAGAGGTCTAGAAAAAGTATTTAAAAACGTAGGTTTTAGAGTAGCCTACAAAACGGAGAACAGTTTGAAAAATCTCCTTGGAAACTCTAAAGACAAAGTCGACTTGAAGGAGAGGAGTGGCATCTATGAAATTAGCTGTAATGACTGCGATCTAAAATATGTTGGGCAAACTAAACGCTCCATAAACATTCGTTTTAAAGAACACATGGCATATTTAAGATACGGAAAAACAGAAAAGTCAAGCGATGCCCAACATGCTTTAGAAAACAATCACCAAATAGGAATAAATAATCTTAAGTTGATTAAAAATGTATCTAATAATAGATTATTGGATGCATTTGAGAGTATAGAAATAGTTAAATGTGGTAAGAAAGCACTAAATAAAGACAAAGGGCCTATTCCCTATAGTCTCCTCTATTGTTTACTTGACAACGGTGCAGTCGGGCGCAACCAAGTGTAACCACATTTACCTATAAATAGTCTCGGTTAGGATAAGTTACTTTAGTTTATATCATCTGCTTATGATGTTAACTTGGTTAGCGAAACGCGCGTCCAGAACGTAACAAGTTGTGGTGTAGTGTGGTTCGAATTCTTGTATTTCGATCTATCGTCCACCACAGGTTCCAGTGTTAGGACTTAACGTGGCTTCACGGTCAACGAAACAAAATCTTTATCGTAAGTACTGTACTAAGATTAGGTTAATAGCAGCAGATATTTGGTTTTTAAAAGCATGCAGTTTTCCCTAAATTCATTTCAGTCAAGATCCCTAAACAATCATCCGTTACTGGGAAGGTTGAATCTTTTGCCAAACAATAGTGGCTAGATTTAGAAATTAAAAATTGTATAGCAAACGAAGTATGCTTGAAATTGAAGCATACGGATTATTTAAAAAACTCACTTATAAACTTAGTAATTTAGAATTTGAACAATAGTTAGATTTCCAAAGAAAAATGTTCGTAGTTATTGATGCCAAGTTTTTAAAGAAAATGTGTTCCCTTAAAACCAAACTGAGAAAGTTGAAACCACAAAAACATATTTCTTCGGAAGTCGAGAACATTGTAGAGAAACCTTCTTCTCAGTCCTTTGATAATAGAGAAATCACCCTTTTGAATAAAGGTTTGAATTTTGCAGAGCCTCCAGTAAAAAATAGTTTACCAACTATTATAGCGAATATCGAAAGTTCTATTCAATACGTGCCAGAGTCAACTAAGGGATTCATTAGAGAGGCTTGCAGAAATCAAATCTCAAAAAACGTTGTTAATAAGTCAAAATATGTTTCTCGTAAGAATACTGAAGTTATCCAGGGACTGAAGAAAAAAGAATGTTTTTATTTAAAAGCTGACAAAGGAAATAAGGTTGTTATACTAGACAAAACAGATTATCTTGAAAGAGTAGACCATTTGATTCAAACTGGTCCCTACGATTTAATTGAGAAGAACCCGTTATCAAAAATTATAACAGAAGTAAAAAATACCTTAAAACAGTGTAAAAACCTTGTGTCCGATAAACTAAAATTTAAATTAACACATAGTAACCCACAGTTTTCTAAACTGTATTGCCTTCCCAAAATCCATAAACCTGGGAAGACCATGAGACCTATTGTTTCAGCTGTTGGATCACCAACGTACAATATTTCAAAATGGTTACTAGAAGAATTCAGCAAATTAAATATCTCGTATGATAACTTTGAGGTTACTAACTCGTTAGAATTCTTAGATAAAATTAAGAATGTTCACTTAAAAGAAGGTGAAATTTTAATATCTTTTGATGTAAGCTCATTGTTTCCTAGTGTACCCATACCACTAGCTTTAGAGTACCTAAAGGAACTACTTGAAATCAATAATTTGAAGAAAGAAATTATTGAAGAATATTTACTTCTTACAAAGTTATGTATGAATCAAAATTTTTTTCAGTTCAACAATAAATATTATTAACACCTTGAGGGAACTGCGATGGGCAATTGCTTATCTCCGTTCCTTGCAAATTTATTTATGGGTAGATTAGAAACCCAGTTCAAAAAAGAACTCAAGTATTTCCCAAGGGTGTGGTATAGATACGTAGACGATATATTTGCTATTTTTGATACTAAAACAGAAAATTTGGACACTTTCTTGGAAACATTAAACAATAAATATCCTTCTATTAATTTTACGTGCGAAAAGGAGAACAATGGGCAATTACCTTTTATCGACACGTTAGTTATTAGAAATAACGATAAATTAGAATTTGATATTTATAGGAAATTTACTAATACTGATAGCTATATAACATCCGACTCATTTCATTGCCGTCAGCACAAAAAGGCAGCATTTCATTTCTTAACTCACAGATTAGTCAATTTTCCATTAAGTAAAGAAAGTTTTAACAATGATATGAATCGGATTAAAAATATAGCTAAAAGTAATAGATATAATGGTAATTTTGTACATAAATTAGTAAATAGACATAAGCATAAGAAACTGTTAAAAGATGCCACTACTCTTCAAGCACCTGAGGCTCCTAATAAGTTCATAGTATTCCCAAATGATCCCAGATATACGAGAGGTCTAGAAAAAGTATTTAAAAACGTAGGTTTTAGAGTAGCCTACAAAACGGAGAACAGTTTGAAAAATCTCCTTGGAAACCCTAGAGACAAAGTCGACTTGAAGAAGAGGAGTGGCATCTATGAACTTAGCTGTAATGACTGCGATCTAAAATATGTTGGGCAAACTAAACGCTCCATAAACATTCGATTAAAGAACACATGGCACATTTAAGATACGGAAGAACAGAAAAGTCAAGCGTTGCTCAACATGCTTTAGAAAACAATCACCAAATAGGAATAAATAATCTTAAGTTGATCAAAAATGTATCTAATAATAGATTATTGGATGCATTTGAGAATATAGAAATAGTTAAATGTGGTAAGAAAGCACTAAATAAAGACAGAGGGCCTATTCCCTATAGTCCCCTCTATTGTTTACTTGACAACGGTGCAGTCGGGCGCAACCAAGTGTGACCACATTTACCTATAAATAGTCTCGGTTAGGACAAGTTACTTAAGTTTATATCATCTGCTGATGATGCTAACTTGGTTAGCGAAACGCGCATCCAGAACGTAACAAGTCAGCAAAAAGAGAGATGATGGCTAATTGGTTTAAATCAGTTGTAAAATTAAATTGTTAAAACTAAAATGTTGGTCTCTTATTAAAAATAAATTATCAAGAACACCCCGAGGAGAAAATGTGGGGAAGTAAGTAAGAAAAATCCAATTGAGATCTAGTAAGAGAGTTCCGCGCTTTTGTATTGCTAGCAAGTATCACCGACAACTAAAATCCCACTCAATCAAAACTTTTTCATATTTTGTTTTTCCCAACTTACGGAGTGATCAGCAAAATTTTGTCCGCAAAATATTAAATATAATAACCACTGTTTTAGGTCTTACTCTAAATAAAATCTTATTTAAAATCAAAGAATTTGACTCCGCTTATGGCAAGTTCCGATGACTAAAACGCATTCAATAAAACAGTAATAATACTACATTTCATGATATTTGTAACTTTGTAACATTTGTCTATGTATCGGATTCTCATTTGTTAAAGCTTCCAATTTAAGGGCATTAAAGCATTTTATCTGGATTAAAACCTATCCCATCACTCAATTCTTGTTACTGGCACAAAACTATTTATTAGCATAATTTCGATAAATAGGAATAATCTCTTTTGCCAATACATCATTGATATGCAAAATGCATTCATCATTTTCAGGAATATCAATACATCAAGAGTTTAACTTTAATGTAAAAAGTTTGGAAATATATCAAATAATTATTATATAATGAGGCAGGTATGTATGTAATGTTTATAAATTTTCAGTAGATGAAATCTTGAACCATGTTAGCATGTCGTTCCTAAATTCTTATTTAACCCTAGAATACTAATTCACGTAAATCTGACGTGTCGATCTTTTTCAAATAGTCGTTGATTTAATACGCAACTTGGCAACGTCTAGTCGGCTCGTCAGTGTTATCCCCACTATTAACTTATAAGAGGAATACACTGTTAACTAAAGCTTGGTTGCTCGGTTTCAGTTGATTTTTGACTTACGGCTGTACGTAATTTTTACGTGTGGTAATTATTATCGTATAAAAAGTTATACGTAAATTTGACGTACAGTTTTTATTTAGCTCAAAGCAAAATGCCCAAATTTGGAAAAGAGGACCCAAAACGTGCGTCGGCTTACGAAGACTGAATTGGAGTATTATGCAAATACCAGTGAAGAGCAAGAGCCCGTCGATAGTGATGACAGTATTGCCGATCGTGACTATAATCCTGACGAAGACATCAACGATAAACTGGAAGAAGCCTGGACACCTAAAACCGTATTAACTGCTAATAGATCAAAGGATACTCAATCCAACAAGAAAATGAAAACAGTGCAATTGCTACCTCTACAATCGACGTCAAGTGGTGATGTCGGATAAAATCGAATAAACCTTACTTATTTGGAAAGAATGGTTATAAATGGAGTACGTCTCCGATAAATACCTTGGGTGGTAAAAACGCCGCAAGAAATGTTGTATATATTAGACCGGGTCCTACCAACATAGCCAAAGAAGCTATTGAGCCAACAGAAGCATTTCAGTTATTTTTGAACGATGAAATCCTGACTAAAATGTTGTTCTCGCTTATTTTTAAAGATAGAACCTTGCGGTTTTCACGAACCTGAGCTAATTTTTTATGAAACTCGTGAAGCCGTAAACAAAATTTTCATAGCCTTCTTCGTTTATGAGATACAGGGCGAAATAGAAAATTTTGCATTTTGGTTATCCTTTAACTTAACGCAAAGAGAAAAATTGCTGCTTATGCAGTTTTTTACGCTGGATCCAGTAGCGTAGTCATATTTTTCATTTGAGTTGTTATTTTTTAGATATGACCCAAAGTTGTGTTTTTTTAAATGGGACATCCTGTATATTTGTCCAGAAATTGATTTGTCCTTTTAAAAGCTTCTCAAAAATATATAATAGTATGGGTCTATTTTAATAAACAACAACAAAAACCCTGCTTTTGCAACCAAATCCGGACACCCTGTACAAGACTAAAAATGCTACTATCGCGTTTACGTCTTATACCGAACTAAAGGCGCTGCTAGATTTGTTGTTTTGATCTGCAGCTCTAAAAAATAACCACCTATCAGCCGAAGTTTTGTTTGATAGCACTTACTCAGGTGACAGATACAGGGCAAAGATGAGCAAGGAAAGGTTTAATTTTCTATTAAACTCCCTGCGATTTGATGAATCTGCGACAAGGGAAGAACGCAAAAAAGAAAATAAATTTGCCCCAATCTCCAATATGTGGAATATTTTTATCGAAAATTGCACTAAAAATTATAAGCCTAGTTCGTATGTGACTATGGACGAACAACTGGTAAGCTTTCGTGGCAGATGTCCCTTTCGTATGTACATGCCGAACAAACCTAACAAATACGGTGTCAAAATTGTAATGCTTTGCGATGTAGCTACAAAATATGTCATAAACGCAGCACCCTACTTTGGCAAATCCACGGTGACAAACATTGTTCCACTAGCAGACCACTTTGTTGAACTTTTGACTAAACCTATACATGGAAGTAAGCGTAACGTGACTATGGATAACTGGTTTACTAGCATACCTTTAGCAGCAAAACTACTGGACCATCCCTACAATTTAACGGTAGTCCGCCAAAATAAAGCAAAAATTCCTCTTGAACTCCTAAATAACAAATCTTGGCAGTGCGGTGAAAGCATATTTGCCTCCAATGAGAAAATGACTTTGGTCTCTTATAAACCAAAGCAAAACAAAACAGTCCTTCTACTCTCGACTATTCATTTTAGCGGCAACTTCAATCAAGAAACAACACAAAACCTGAAATTATCCATACATATAATTCAACAAAAGGGGCTGTAGATACGTTCGATCAGATGGTCCAAAATATATGTTGCAACAGGAAAACCAGGATTTGGCCCTTGTGTATCTTTTACAACATGAAGAATATTGCATCGGGAAATTCTTTTGTTACATACCACCATAACGTATCCCAAAAAGGACAGAAACCACTATCTATGTTGTCATTTGTACTAAAACTTCATAAACAACTTACCAGGCCATGGCAACAAGAAAGGTTGCAGAATATGCCAACCCTCCCAAGAAGTCTGAAAGAGAGTATTTCAGAAATATTACAGGTAAATCTCCCTTCTACGTCAAGTTAAAAGAATCTTCAGGAAAGGAAAAAGAAGTTATTGTAGTTTATGCCCCACAGTGAAGAAAAGGATGACAACTACATATTGTAACAAGTGCAAGCGTGCATTATGTGGTGAACACGAGGTGAAAATATGCATGGACTGCCTGTAAAATAGTAACCTTATCTTTGTCATAATTTAAGTTTTATTATATTATTGTATTTTTTTTCTATTTTTGGAAGTTATAAACATTTATTTTTATATATCGTTAAATAATTTATATACCTGCGCCGTATGAATAAAGGGTCGGATTTCATAAGTACATAAAAATAACGTGTCGTTAGTATGTATGTATTCGCACGGAATGTTAGTATTCTAGGGTTAATATTCTTATTCATATAAGCCCCAGTATTTTATTTATCCTAAGAACCCAGCGAAGATAATGCTGAGCCTAAATCTCTGTAGCTAAGCGTAAGAACATACATATATATATATATATATATATATATATATATATATATATATATATATATATATATATATATATATATATATATATATATGTATTGTTATTATATATATATATATATATATATATATATATATATACATATATATATATACATATATATATATATATATATATATATATATATATATATATATAAATCGATAAAAATGCGCTCTCACACATCTTTATCAAAAGTTCTTGGCCGGAAAAGATATATGCATAATAGCAAAAATATATAATTTCTGCAGGTGCAAAACGTTGTAGGCCGTTTTGCACCTGCAGGAATTATATATTTCTGCTATTATACATATATATATATATATATATATATATATATATATATATATATATATATATATATAGTGTGTCCCAGATTCGCTTCTCTATATAGGGATCTCGGCTCCTATTATACCTACAGCAAAGGTTAAATGGAGAAAATTTTAGAGGAAACTTATTGCATTCAATATCTGGCTTCAGATTTACGATCGATCAATAAGTTTGGGAAATATCGGCGAAAAACCGAAAATGGCGGATTTCGTTTTTCGCCAGTATATCCAGAACGGTAAATTTAACAGCTGTCAAAATGTGACATTATTCGGACACATTTTTAACACAAATAAGATGGCGTATACGACACGTCGTCATTGTTAACCCGCAACCCGCCTCAACTTTCATTTTTCTTATGACCGCAATATTGGATTTTTCGATTTTTGGAAAGCGCCTAAAATTTCCAGTCTAGTGATATCTCACAAGTGCATTAAAGATGTGTCGTATATGCCATCTTATTTATCTTCAAAATGTGTCCGAATAATGTCACATTTTGGCAGCTGTCAAATATACCGTTCTGGATATACTGGTCAAAAACGAAATCCGCCATTTTGGTTTTGGCAGCCAAATAAAATGTTTAAAAAATTAACGTAAAAAAAGTCTTCTTATTCAACTGACTTTAAATTGTGGAGAAAAATTAAATATGATATAAGGGTAACATGACGTGACAAAACTACGATGTGTATGAATCTAAAAACTATTTCTAGAATTTATTTTAAATTATGCTCAAAATCAACTGAACTTATTTGGGTCAAACTTCACTATTTTTAATAAAAGGAAATATTCAGAACAAGGGAAGTTCCGGGTAAAGGATATTTATCGATTTTTTTTTGCAGGTCATACGATTTCTGAGTAAGGGTAAGTACACCCTGTACAACTTACACACAAATTCGCACATATTAGTTTTCCGACCCTTCACATTCTGTGCATAAAATTAGTTCTTTTCAAGGGCCCAGACGCGACGGGCGCCCTGCATCACGCGTCGCGCCTGATCTCGCACAAATTAAAATCTGCACCGATTTCAGCGATGCACTCTTCAAACAAAAGAATGCACAAGGTCCTGCAGGCATATCCTGATTGCGGGAGGGTGTCTTGAAGGGCCGCAGGGCTCTTTTTAACAGCCAAAGAGAAATTAAAAGTCTAGACCCGGAGGGGGGACGGCCGAAATGAGAAAATGTTTTTGATGGGCTCTTCATTTGTGCGAGCGAAGAGATGGATTTTTAATTATTTAATCGGCATTTCAGACAAATTTATTAAAATTAAAAAAGTTAACTTGTCCTCGCTGGGATTCGATCCAGGACCCCTTACTTTTTTGCTTGATATTATTCTCAGATATCTGCTTCCAATTCTTGGTAGAATCACTATCATAAGCATCGATGCATGTGGCTGATAGATCTGTTTACTATTATTAAACATTCAAAAATTCCTAACGTATTTAATCTAATTTCATGTACGCCGCTGCACATAAAGTACCTATCTAAAATAAGTTTAAATAAAAATTTA
Source organism: Kuschelorhynchus macadamiae (assembly GCA_030620095.1). Taxonomy (NCBI): domain Eukaryota; kingdom Metazoa; phylum Arthropoda; class Insecta; order Coleoptera; family Curculionidae; genus Kuschelorhynchus; species Kuschelorhynchus macadamiae. The sequence continues at coordinate 71,068 of JAUTXW010004397.1, forward strand.
ACCCTGCTTAATTTACCACGTTTACTTCAAAAACCATCAAAACTTATTTCTAGTCTATCAGAATACAGAAGTCCTTAGCACACCAAAAAGTAAATAAATCTATCATTATCTAAACATAAAATTATAAAAACAACTTTTTACCATGCATTGAACAACAAATAAAACCACTAAGCACATGTCAAAAGAGACCTGTAGTATATTAAACTATCCATGTCAGCCGATATAAATATAATCAAACATATCTTCCTCTAACATATTTATTGGTAATCACAATTCAAGCAAAAAGTGAACTTTATATATCATCTCTGATCTTTCTACCGTACCCGTGTATACCCATTACAATATCGCGTGTAACATTCTTCGTCGCCTTAGCAACCAGTTAGCTACACCAAAAAAAACGAGAGGTGGAAAAACAACGCTTATCTGCAAAACAGGCGCAAGCGTGAAGAGACACCCTGTATGTCAATACTGATTTAATAAGCTGATAAAAGGAGCTTTCTAATAATGTGTACTTTGCCTATACCTAACTCTTCACGTTTTTGATTTATAAGCATTTCTTTATGAAATATCATAATAACGGATCATTTTCAATGAATCCAATTCAATGGTAGTAGTGTGCCCTGAAAACAATTGTTGTGAGACGCCATGATAGTTTGTTTGACAGAAGTTTCATTCTAGCGCTCCTGATTTTAAGTTAAAGTTAAAATGGAAGTTCAGCTTTAAAACCATCAAGAAATTTGCCCAGGCCGGTGGCTTCCAATGAAGAAAATGATATTAACGTTTTGGCATGCGTATCATTACTCCGATACGCGACGCTGAAGAAGATTTGGGCAATACATTTTCGTCTATCTAAGTTTGACAAAGTTCAAGCACTTAAACTTCAAGATTCCATTGTTGGGCCAATAAAAATCGGCACGTTACAAGAGAGAGAGAATTTCAGGAAAAATTTAGTTTTAATGTCTTCTGTTTGCTAATGGACAATCAAATTAGGTATTTGATATACGATGAAAACACTTAGATATTCTAGCAACAGTGGTCGAGAAGTTCACAGATGGTCTTGCACTTGATGATTACCGAAGCTGTTGGTATCAACTTGACAGGGCTCCAGCACTTTGTACTGTGGAAGTGACTGCAGTGCTAGATCGAATTTTCGATGACCGATGTTTTAGACGTCTAGGATCGTGGAATTGGCCCCCAAAATCGCCTGAGATTACTCCTATAGATTTTTATTTATGTGGTACACTAAAGGAAAAAGTTTATCACACTCCAGTACATGCCAAAGAAGATACTACTATATCGGGTGCTTCAAGCATTTCAGAACATTGATCACAATGAAATAAGAAGAGTTACAATTACAACATTTGCTCAAAAAATCAGTGTAGTGATATTTTTAAATTTCTATTTAATTTTTGTATTTCTATTTATTTTTTACCATTTTAAATTTCTTGGTGGTTTTAAAGCTGAACCGAAATCTTCACTTCACATCACTTGTGGTAAATCTCGATACAATTCATTAAATTTTCTACACGTTTTCTTGATAGTTTTGACACACTGATCATGCAGAATAAATAAATTCATTATAACTGTATTCGTATTACTTACCTATTTACTTCCATTTTAACTTCCACTTTAACTTTGACTTAAAATCAGACGCTCAAGAATGAAACTTCTGTCAACCAAACTATCATGGTGTCTCACAACAAATTTCATGGAGCACCCTGTATGCTTCAACTAAGATATGACAAAAATAGATATCTAAAGGTATTATTTAACCGTAGCCCAAATTTCAGATTAAAATTGCTGTAGAGTCGGAATAAATTCAGATTTATTTAAAGTCCTCTTTTGGCTAAAAAAAATTTAAAATAAATTAATTCCTGGAAAACGGTTACAGATAGGTATAGGGGAGTATTCAGAAAAGTCGCTCAGAATCACGTGTAGTTTTAGAAAAAGTGAAAAAGTAAAGGACATTTCGATTTAAAATAGCGATGTTGAAGCCATTTTGGGTAGAAGCGGCAACATTGTAAGTCTGAAAATATTTTAAAACGGTAAAACTAGGGCTTTTACGGGCGTAATTTTAAACAGATCCATTTACCCATTCTCCAGAAACGTTTTAAAAAGGTTCCATCCCCCGTGAATCACTCTGTATATACAGAATATTCGTATAATATTCAAATATCGTAAACAAGATATTCCAAGAATGTTCACGGAAAATATTTTTGCTATCTGGGTTTTTCTTCTTCTTCTTATTCGGACGTAGGCGATGGACAGTGCACCCCGAATCCTATCGTATATCGAGATGCATCCCTTGTGTCTTATCCTAACACTGGAACCTGTGGTGGAAGATAGATCAAAATACAAGAGTTCTAACCACACTACACCACAACTTGTTACGTTCTGGACGCGCGTTTCGCTAACCAAGTTAGCATCATCAGCAGATGATATAAACTTTATTTATTATTATAACAGTTTATATCATCTGCTGATGATGCTAACTTGTAGCGAAACGCGCGTTATAGAACTCTTGTATTTTGATCTTGTGTCTTATGTTTAAAAAATCTTTTTTTTTATTAAGAAATCATGATTCTTGAGATTAGATGTGTCAAAATGAAATCGCTTTCCGACGTTTCGCCTTCGATTGCAAGAGGTATCTTCAGGGATCTTTACTTCACGAGATTGGAACACTGAGTAAGCTCGGAGAGACCTAGGCCGGCTATTTATAGTCATGTTCCTTAAGCGTAGTAAGGGCATGGATCGTCCAGTTTCTCCAATATAGACATCACCACAGGAACAAGGAATTGCATGTATTCCTTCCCTTTACAAAAGGAATAATGTCCTTTGGCGATCGCAAACATTGTCCAATGTGTTTAGGATTGTACGTATGTTGGACCGGCGAAGTAACCTTGCAATCTTGCCTGTGGTTCTGTGTATAAATGGAAAAACTACCCTTCCTATCGGTAATTCCTTATTAGTAACATTTTGTGGACTATTTTCTAATTCATGTAGCAGCCTTGTTTTGTGACATAACCAGGGCATTTGACTGTGTCTCGCCTGATTTGCTTACACCTAAACTTAAATATTACAACTTTCCCTCCAAAGTCTTAAATTAATTCACTCCTATTTCAAAAATCGGTATCAAATTGTAGATTATAATAATAGAGCTTTAAAACTTCTGCCAATTAAATATGGAGTGCCTCAGGTGTCGGTGCTAGGACCACTACTACTTATTATTCATATAAATGATTTGATTGTCTATGATAACAGCACCGACTTTATCTTGTTTGCATATGACCAGATGACACCACAGCAATGAAAATTGGACAGAATGCCTCTCAACTAGTTCGGGATATTGGGGAGTCACGGTCGAAATTCTCAGACTGATTTATAGCAAATCGACTAACCTTAAATCTAGCTAAGACTGAGAGTATGTTGTTCACTCTCAGTACTTCTACTGGTGTGACCAAAGACCTATTTTTAATTCGAATTTTGGGTATTTATTCAGATCATAAGCCATCTTGGCACTATCAAATTGATAAGGTTTCCAGAAAACTGTTATCCAATATATATGTTTTAAGAAACTTGGTTGAAACTGTCTCAAAAAACTTGTTAATAATGACGTTTTATACTTTGATTCAGTCACATATATCATACGCTTTGCTTTCTTAGGGACAAGCAGCAGCAACACAGAATTTTTGCATTGCATCGTAAAGCTATTCGTGTAATTGCAGGGTTATTTTACCAAGCAGACTGTAGACAATTTAATATTATGACTTTGCCTTCGTTATATATTTTTGAATGTCTCAAATACGTCAAGAATAATTCAGTTTCTTACACAACACTGAACCATGTGCATTCTTATAGAACCTGAAATGGAGGGAATTTTTTAATTGGATATCATCGAATAAATAAATCGAGAGTTGCATTGAACTACTTTTCGCCAATGTTGTTCAATAAACTTCCTAAAGAATTAAAGAGTCTTCCAAAAAAGAAATTTTATGATGTAATTATAAAGTTCCTCCTATCGATGGCATTTTATTTAGTCGATGAATTTCTTGCACATAAATTTAAAATGATACTTAAATTAATGTTTGTTTATATTGTGGTAATGGTATGTGTGTTATTGCCTTCGACATTGCCCTTTCGAATGACCGTATATTTTCTACTTATATATTTTTAGATTTTTAATCCATGTATTTTCTTTAGTTTAGTGATATTTTGACGTGTGTAAACAGATGTATTAACACCAATAAATAAATACAAATAAATATAAATACAAATACAAATAATTGATCGTATATTATCCTCAGTGCAATATCCATTCTCTCCTAAAGCTTGAGTCAGTCTTCTATGTTTCCGACTGTAAAGAATCTTGGTCACAAATCGCGAGGGCTCTGTAAACCAACGAATTAATAACTGATTGCTTTTGTGCTGAATGACAGTGGCGGCTCGTGTAGAATTATATTTGGAGGTCAATAAAAAATAAAAAAATAGCATATTTAAAGTAGAAAAATAAATATCTATCTTTAAATTGAGCTTCAAATTCTCTTGAAGTTCAGGTCTACTCTTCGTTCTTTAGAATTTGAAACGTTGCTGAATGACACGTTCGTTAAAATTGCACGCACATTCCTTTTATAAACGATTTCTTGTATACTTAACCTTTCAGTGTTAACGTGCGGACTGTGAGTCCGCGCGATTCGAAATTTGCCGATTCTATCCGAACGTTTCTGTTTTGACGGCCATGCCGCTCAGTAGCTACGACATCGGAGGTCCTTGATGTAGTATGAAAAGTTCAATCGTGTAGAGTAGTTTGTTTTCTAGTGCAGCTCTATGCCAGTGACAGTCCGCACGTAAGCCTTTTTTGCTATATTTTTAGAAATTTTCTTGTTGTTCAAGGTTATTATTTTTCAAGTTGGACTGTTTTATAACTATAATATAGAGACATTTTTGAACAATTACCGATATGGGTGATTATAAATGTATAGATAGAATACCTTAAACAACTATACGAAGAGGT